>JAOEHY010039566.1:0-17276 GCA_025447955.1 Psilopsiagon aurifrons | reverse complement strand
TTTTATTTTTTTTTTTTTTTTTTTTTTTTTTTATTTTTTTTTTTTTTTTTTTTATTTTTTTTTTTTTTTTTTTTTTTTTGGTTTTTTTTTTTTATTTTTTTTGTTTTTTTTTTTTTTTTTTTTTTTTTTTTTTTCGCTATGTCATGGAATCATAGCAGTCATTCCTCTAATAGAAACTGACAGGACATAAAAGACAGAACTATCTGATGAACACACACAATGACTAGAAATATATTGACAGAGAAAAGACTTAATTTAGCTTTGAGAAACCGTCCCAAAAAATAAAATCCTGTATTAACAAGTGCAAAAAACAAACAAAAAAAGAAACTCCAAACATTAAAACACAGTGTATAAAATGGTGTGAGAAATTTAAGTCACCATACAGCCTTTTAGTCAATAAAAAGCTGTGTTCATGTGTCCTTGTTGTTTGGGTAGTGGCCCATTCTTTCCATTTTACCCAAAAGGTCAATCAAGAAGAGATCTGAGGGTAAAGCACTCAGTCCTTGCTATTTTTGACTGAAGTCATTTGGGCCTGTTGTGTTTCTATCATATAAGATGAATCCTTTCTTTTATTCCTCATTGGTTGAATTATCTTCCAAAGTTGTTATGCCTCCAAAGCCCAGTCCTGTTGAGTTCTGTGCTGCTGAGACTGTAAGTACTGTATGTAAGAGCATTAATACAAGAACACACAGTTTAAGTCTGCTGTTACACAGTCTTGATGCTGATGAAACTGTGAGTGATGTCCTGTGACACATTGTTGAACCACTTGTTTTTATAGTCCCTTTGGGTTGATGATCTGATAATAGTCCCCATCTGACATCACAGCATTCTGGTTCTGCATTGGTTGGATAGTTTTCATAGAGCCCTGCCAGGGAAACACAAGAAAAAAAACAACCATCAGGCATCAAAAGACTGGCAGAAACTGGTAGCACAAAGGAACAGTCAATAGATTAAGCAAAGAAATCGGTATCTTTGAGAGATCCTGAGGCCCTCAGAACACTGGCCATTTTGTATAATTAAAGTTGTTGAAGGGATACATGTTGTCTAACAGGAAGCAGTGTTGAAAGATCATTTAACAGAAGTATGACATTGAGCATGGTTGTGTAAAGAAACGGCATTAAAAAGTAATTATTGATGTTTGAATTATAAAGATATTTGAATTCTTCCATTTTAGGAAGTAACAACTAATCAAACCAGACATTTCCACAAAACTTGGAAGGATCTTGAAATTATTGTTCAGTCTATGAGCACATACTAGCAATATTACTGCCCACACAAACATAGGCATTAAATAACAAATAATTGATACACCTACAATAGTGAGAATATTGATTGTCAAACTAACACAGGTCAAACTGCTTTACAGGAACAGTTTCAAACAGAACTGTGCAGAGACTACTTCTTTACCTTACCTCAATTGAGGTTCTTCAGCTGAAGTGTTCTTTTCGGCATGGCCCAGAGGTGAGAACAGTCTTTCCCTGCCATGCATTAATCAGATTGCTTGATATTTCTGACCATACATCTAGGCCCTTTCTGCCTTCAGAACTTTACTGAGTTACTCAGACTGATCTGATTATGAATTTTTGAATAGTTAGGAGTTCTGTCATGTCCAAAAGATGCAACTGTCTTTTGGGAAATTTTTAATGCTGTCTGCATTGCTACAAAGGACAGTAACATAACCAGAGTATTCCATTTGTTTCTCACATATATTCATTTCTACTATAATACAAGAACTTAATTAGGCTCTTTAATTAATAGTCAAATCCAAGAATCATAGAATCAAAGAACAGCTAGTGTTGGAAAGGACAAATAGCTTTTCTCCATTAATCACAGAATAATTTTTGCAGAAAATAATTACTCTATGATAGTGCTAGGTTTTCACAAGACAAGAGCCCTATATATACTAAAATATTAGGATAAAGATTTTGAAAGCAGACACATAATTGTTATAATTTATAAATTAACTTTACTTCTTAGAACAAGAATTACATTTTGTGTAAAGTATCACAGCAATGATATTACTTACAAAAAGCAATGTCTACAAGCACAGCATCCTTAGGTCCAAGCATCAGACTGCTTGTATTTTCTGAATAACCAGTAAAAAAAAGCAGCACACCTTTAAATAAGACAAAACTGAACCCTTTTGTTCCTACTTCTATATTATTGATCTGCAACTAAACAAAACAGTGCATTGGGTATGCTGAGCATGTTAAAATGCAGATTAAACCTAAACTGGTGCTCTTTTACATAGCTGATACAATGGTCTACTATGTTACATGTTATCCAAGTAAAGTTGCACTTTCTTTTTGATTCAATCAAATTTTTTAAGATACAAGAATGACAACAGCTTGTCTGATTTTCTGAAAAGTCAAGGTTTACTTTGTAGGAAATAAGGCTATTTTTTTGCACCTATGCAGTCAGACACTTAAGGCAGAGTACCAGCTCTCAAAAATTATTTATTCTCTATCAGTTCATCAATGAATGTACTTCATGTTTTTAAGAGATTGTTTTGCATTTTGGAACCTGTGGACATTTGTTTATTACAAGCATAATAAAGCAGTCTTACTCCTAACATCGTATTTTCTGAGACACATCTTTTGGTGTTTGCGTGCATAAGTATGTTTTCAAACACGGTAACATACAGGAAGTGCCTCCTAAAGCAGGTAATTATATGATATGTTCTGTGACTGCAGTAGCTCAAACTGTTAGTGATAATTGAAGAGACACAGAGAATGGGTAATGCTTTGATCCACTGAGGTTTGTTTACTATTCAGACTACATTTCCTGTCTTTCTTGTTATAGGAAAACCCAGACTTCCTTTGAAATCAAAGCCTATATATACAAGCTGGCAATCAAAAGGTATTTAAATAGTTCAAATGCACTTACTGAATTATAAATAAATTGAAGACAATTCCACATTCAAAGCTGCATTGAACTTGTTCCTTGATTCAAAATTACATTTCCTCTTAATTTCAATTCAGCAATTGAATTTAGGTTTTCAAATTGCAGTTGCATATTTAATAGTCAATTAACTATGGAATAACTATTCATATGACAGTTGCAGAACACTTATATAAATTCAGTCAGAACTTTTGGACTGAGATAATAAAACTTCATGATTGTGCTTCATCGCATAGTAGTTTGAAGCCACAAATATCAGTTTTGGCCCCTCGGATCTAATCAGTCTACTTAGTCAAAGAGTTACAAACCTGTGATTTACCAGAAACCCTGGAAAGCTGGCTACATCAGTCTTGGAAAAACAAGGAGAAAAAACCCTAGATTGCTCTTTTATAAAAACATTTTGTGTGGGTACAGAGTTTGGGGTAAAAAAATCAAAAGGATATCATCTTTACCCACCAAACCACCAAGACTTCTTTCTTCCTCTTCTTTGTAGTTCAGTTTAGACATCATTACTCTGCATTACTTGGATGTTCAGAAATCGTATTTTTGAGACTGAGATACCAACTGTTACTGGCTCAAAACCTACTTTGCTTTTTCCCTTTTCACTTAAAACTCTCAGCTCTGGATCTCCATTTGTCAACTTTTCTCAGCACTCACCCATATTTCACCAGCAAAAATCTTGGTCCAGGTGGAGGTTCTTGGATGTTGACCTTTACCAAAGAACTAGAATTTTCCAGGGTACTTTTTGGTATCAAGCCATTCTCCAGGCAGATATGCTATCACTCACAGAGGTCATGTAAAAGTGATCTCTTTGCTTTTTAACCAGATAGCATTTTTGCATGCAGATAATATTTTGATGATCAGCGCAGCAGTTATATCTGTAGGGAATTTGTGCTACTAATGCTGATGAAAGAATTAAGGCTACTCATTTGACTGAGATTAATGGAGACATGACTGTGGATAAATCCCATGTATTCTGCTCAGCTGACTCACACTGGAAGAAAAAGGAGTGACAGCATGAGCGTCATGTTCACTTTGTGCAGAAACAGCTTTGAGGGAAAAACAGCAAACTGCAAATAAGCTTCATACAAGAATTAAAACCAAAAGACTGTCTACGCATGCGTTGTCTGCTGATCAGCTAGATCACCAGCTAACTCAGGGTTAGCTGTGGTTTCTGCCTGAGCACTTTAATTTCTTTTGCACAGGAAACAGCATGCAAAACAGGTGGTTGCATTTCCACATCTCACCCCAACACTATCAGGATGTGTCATCTTTGTAGCTGGATTTGTATCTGTAGCAGTTGGTCTATCTTGGCCTGCGTCTTGATTTCTTTGCTGCGGAAAGAACTATAGAGCCATAGTATTCTGCATCAAAAGAAACTGGTCCAAAAACTGGTCTGGTTGATATATTTGTTGTCACTGATGGGTAAGTATTTTGGAAAGCCACAGAAATACCTTATGTTATGTTATGATTTTCCCCATTTTCTTTCTGTAGAACTGTAAACTGTGGTCCTTTTTAGTATAGATTTCTGATTATTTTGAGAGGCATACCAAGCTTCTTGTGCTTGAAGAAAATAACATGAACTAGAAGAAACCAGATAAGTGGATGTGGTATACAAGAACTTTTGAATACGTCATTTTATTGTGAAGCCCAAAGTAAAAAATGTCTGCCAAGACTGATCCATCCAGCAGTGACATCATTGTATCAATGAATGCAAATACTCTGCGTGACACTTCTCCTTTTGAGGAATTATTTCTGAGATTTCAATATTGATATTTTCCAACTACAGAAGGCAAAAGAACACATTATATGACTATATTTCACTGCTTGCTTACATCTAATCTGGAAGCCAGAACTCTCTGGTCTTATCCAGATGGCCCTCTCAATTTCTAAGAGAGACATTATGATGCTTCTGTTTAGACATGTATTTTATACCCTTCATATTATAAAAAGTAATAAAATGAAATATAGAAGAAGGTTTAAAGATAAATTAATTATTCTTTAGTCAAGCAGATTATTCTTAAATTGGTGAATAAGGATGTTCAGCTCTTTTGAAAAGGCTAATTTACATTTCAGACTCTAGTCCAATTGTTGAAGGAGATCTGGGTTGCTGTATGTTGGATGGTTGCTTATTTTTTTAACACTATATGTTGGTTATTTCAGACAGTTGCCTTTGGAACATTTTCCTGTCTGTATGTGTCCACATTTAAGAAAAATACATTGTGTTTCCTTACAATGAATGGATTCTTTTTCCCCATGAAATATGTAGAGGATCAAATTTCTCCTGCGGTTGTAAATCAGTATTATCACTATAGAACTGACTGAGCTGCTGCAAATCAGAAAAATAAATGAATAGCTGACTCTGAAGGCTATACAATGAACCTTTTTAGATCTGATGAGATACAGGATAAGGGTGAGATAACTTGATGCTTGCAAATATTTGGCTTTCCCCACCCACACCCCCTTCCAGTTTTGCTTCTATTACGTACAATTTTTTATCAAAAAGATTTATTACTGTGATATGATAGGAGTTGTACATATATAAGTACTGTGTTATCTTAGAAAGTTCAGGGATATCAATAGGTTAATTGTCAGTGTTGTTTTTATAGGAGAAGAACATTTGCAGCTAATAAACTTACTATGACGTAGGAGCTTATTCATGGGAAAGCCCCAATATTCAAGACTAGAAAAGCACTAAACTCAAAAAGATGAGCTGTTAGATTGACAGATTCTACTTGTAAAACCATGTCAAATTTTCCCTTCAGGCAGATCCATAGTAACGATCTGAACCATGCTTGCCAAACATACATGGGATTTCTCCTGCTGTCCGTGTTAGCTTAGTATTTTGATATTTTAGGACCTACTAAGACGCGTAGGCAGGAGGCAAATGACACATAATTAGGAGTTATTTTTAGAGTAAGAATTTGGATCAAGTATATACTTTCTTGTCTGAGTTTGCCAAGAACAGCATAAAGCAAATAGCATTCAGAGATTTTCTCTTCTTGAATTGTTCTGCAAATAAAAGATAGATTGCAATGCATTCTATATATCATTTTTTTTTCAAGGAAATTGCTTTTCAAATTGCACTAGAAATTGCATCTGTTTTGAAAGACACTCTATAGCTAAACCTGCTAGTGAAACCCAGACACACATCTGCCTCTAGAGAGGAAGCTGCAGTTTAAAGAATTGTTCCCAATACCTTTGTTGAGCTTTTTTATAAACAACAAACTCCTATAGGTTGTTCAGAATTCTCTGTAATAATTCTCACTATGCCCTTAGAGACATTAGTGCTTGCTAGAAGCATGACTGACAGTTTAATTTCGGGTGAATATTCTTTACTCTGAAGGAGGAGAAGTTTCTGAGGAAGTGTTACTTTGCATGGATCACATAAGCATATGTTACTGATATTTGCCAAAAACTGATGCATGGGAGAATATTTACATTATACATTCCAAGCCACGAAGACATTAATCAGAATACATGAAATTAGGACCCTAAATTAGCATGAACTGAAGGGAAAGATGAGTGAGTCAAAGCACCTGAATCACTTGCCTGCTCAGCTCCTCTGTCACTTTGCTTTCTCCTTCCACAACGAAAAGTATCAGAAGTCTGTTCAGCACAGGAGAGGAGGCAAATTTGATTTTCCTTCTGGTGGCAGAAGACTCATTCTGATAACACTGCTTTTAGGAAATACCAGAGTGCTGTGCTGACTTTGGAAAAGGTAATGCAACACATCTCTGTCTTATTGCTCTCACTACATTTCCTTCATTTCCTTCACAGAAGAACTTAGGTGCTCTCTTAAATTCCATGACAAAAGGAATAAAGACTGTGAGCATGTGGCTGGAATTTCCTGCCTGATACTTGCTGCGTGATGGCCCTGTTGTGGCAGAAGGCACAAGAGGCCATAAATCTTGGTCAATACAAAGACCTTAGCAACACAGCTAGCTCCAATTCAGCATTCTAAAGTGGTCCGGACTCGGCACATGAACAGCATTTTTGGTATTCTTCTCCCAGAAGCCAGAATAGGCTATGTCTGTATTAACAAGTAGTCTGGGGCAAGAGAAGATATGTAGGATGAAACAGGTGGTGCTGAGTATCTTGTGACAACCCTAAATGCATTTTAAGGGTTTTTAGCTAACTCTAGCTCTACTCTAATTCTGTAGATCAAAATGTGCATTAGCATTTGGGACATGCTGGGTATGTTCCAGTAGCACATCTCCTGATTTAGTTTAATTCAAAGGGATGCAGTTCAAATCCTCCAAGACCTCTCCCCAGCACAAGTTAAACAGCAAGAAGTATGAACAGGAGATTTGCTTCAAAAGTGCACTCCTGAACTAGATCACTAATGCAGAGGCAATTGCAGTGTTGGTGTTGATGTCACATCATGGAATGGCCATGTATGAGGAGAGGTCATCTCTTTGGGTATCTCTGCTGCTCATTTGGTGGAAACTGAGTTCTCATGTTTTTTGAGTTTAGCAAACAGCAGGCCTAAATGGATAGTTTTGTTTGTGAAGAAAGCATTTATGCCTCCTGTATCCTGTCTCTGTCTCCACGGGGAGATGGCAGCAAGCCAAACCGAAACAGTTGACCAGTCTCCAAGCCAGCTGTTGGACCACATTACTTTGGAAGCTTTGGAAGTCAAGAGAAAAGCAGTTGTGAATTATTACCAGCCTCTTTCCAGTGCTTTGTGCATAAAGTCATACATCTTTCATCTCTCTTTTCACACTAAATGAGCATGTGTGAAAGAAATCTTCCACACGTTCCATTCACACTGGCAGAAAAAAGGAAAAGATGACTACATCTATGAAAGAAATCAATCTCTCTGGTATGACACTGTTTACATAGGAGTCACAATTAAAAACTTTGACCTAGAACATTGCATGGGACTCATTCATTGCAATCTGACATGTGT
This sequence comes from Psilopsiagon aurifrons, assembly GCA_025447955.1. Classification (NCBI taxonomy): domain Eukaryota; kingdom Metazoa; phylum Chordata; class Aves; order Psittaciformes; family Psittacidae; genus Psilopsiagon; species Psilopsiagon aurifrons. The sequence continues at coordinate 9,463 of JAOEHY010039566.1, read as the reverse complement.
GGGTATGCATGCCTGAACACTATTATTATCTCCCTTAAATAAGATTCTGGTTTGCATGGGCAATTCTTGACATCTGAGTTGCAAAAAGAAACATTAGATGAAATCTAACTCTTATGGATATAAACTCCAAAGGCCGAAACTGAAAGCAACCATTCAATTTTAATGAATATAAAAAACAGTATGTTCCAGAACTGTCTAATGGAAAGACCAACATTTTTCTCTTATTCCTAGAAGAAAGAGGGGAGAGTGGAATACAGATTCTTCCTAGCTAACCCCATGTTTCCGTAATCAGAACCAAGCTGTCATTCTGATTGTTTTGATTACTCTTCCAAGTACTTTATGATGCAGTTGACCCGCATCCTTACATGCATTTCTACAAAAGACAGGTTCCAGTCCACAACTAGTGTTGCATTTCCTCTCCTGTTCCCACTATCTACTTTTGTTGCAGGTAACCAAGTAAGACTATCTACTTTTGTTGCAGGTAATCAAGTAAGACATTCTCAGGCTAGAATATGTCTTCTATACCAGTTCTCAAGAATTTCCAAGAAGTTTTTATTAATCCATAGTATAAACTACTTTTTATAATGTTGTCAAAGAAAACAACTGAAAAATTTCTTGGCTAAAAATAGACAGTCCCATGTTGTGTTATCATCATGTGAGCCTTCTGAGTGAGGTCCTTCTTTTTGTTCTTATTCCTTTTTACAACCTCCAGTACTTTTTTGTTTTCCTTTGGTTTTACAGCATTCAACCTTGAAAAAATCCTGCTCTGAAAGCAAAAACCCAAGTCTGTGGTTTCTCTGCCCACTGATGCCACCATGCCCCTGCCTACTGCTGTGGTGGAAGAGGGCTGGTGAGGGAAGGCAGTGGCTTGGTACCACTGCAGCAGCTCCTAGTGCCACCAGTGACATGGAGCCACACCAGTCTCTTACTCGGCTGCATCCGAAAAATGGCATGGAACATTCACACTTCCTGCACTCTGTGCTGCAGTCAACATCAAATAAAACCAGTTATCACCAGTACCCTTTTTCCTGTTACTTGCCTTCCACAGTATATTGAAATGTTTTATAGAAGTCAATCTTCTTTCTTTCCATTAGCCTCAATCTCTACTGAACCTTAGAGGAAATAGTCTGTTACCATGAAGAGGAGGAAGGAAAGCCCTTATTATAGAATTGTTGCTTCTGAAACATTATTAAAGAAAATCAGAATCCACAAATTCTTGATGTATCTCAGATGAGTCTTCCTGTTTAGGGGGGCTCCTTTAATTTTTCCAGAAATTATTTTATAATTAATAGTTTTTCTTAGCTAGCTAGTCTTTCATTAGTTTCATGGAGGAACAGAATATTGCACAATCCAGTTCAGTTCCTGATGGGTTTCTCTGAAAATGTAAGTGAAAATTTCAAAAAAGGACCTGTAGCATTTCGCTCCATGGGATACCATCAGAGTCAGGATCAGCAGGGATATTCAAGAGTAATTTCAATGAGTGGTAGGCTGTGGCAAAATGCCATTCATGAGGAATCCCTGAACATAAAGTTTGCTCCTGCTTTGTTTTCTGTAGAAGAGCTCAATGGTGACCATTTCTACAGTGAAGTTAGTTCAACTGGAGACAGCAGAGAACCAGCTCTAAGACTTAAATATCAAATAGATATATCTTTGATCTGAATCTTCTGGGTTTTGCCAATGAAATTCACAAATGACAGAAAGAGCAAAAATCCCAGAACTTGCCTGACAAACAGGAGCTGACAGAGAGAGCAGCAGAAGAGGTTCCTCAAGACAAGGGTGACCTGCTTTCAATTGCTTTTCTGCAAAAGGAATTCAAGTTAACTGCCAAGCCACAGGCTATGCTGAGGTAGAGTATTTTTTCTGCCATTGAACTCACGGTACTCTTTTCACTCAGCTGCAGAGAAATTTAATTCTTTAGTCCCACAGCAGCTATTAGTCTAATACCTTGTTTAGCAGGAGGTAGTCCTCTTATAGACAGCTGCAGAGATTGACCATGGGCCTTTATTCTGGACAAAGTTTGAACTGCAGCCTTGTACTTCTCAGCATCATCTCTTGCACACAACTGCCTAGCATCAGCATGCTGACTGCTGTGGGTCTGCGAATACAAGCTCTGCTCTGCTGATGCTGAGGGTCTTGACTTGAGAGGACAAAAAGATCAACCAAATATTAGTGGACTGCTGAGACGAGATTGAGGTTTCCCTGATTTTAAGCATCTGCAATAAGACTTTGGTAATTAATAGCAGCTACAGCAAACAAGAGAGCAGCCAGCACTCTTAGCAGAGCACAGAGAGCTAGTCAGCTCACCCAGTGCAGATGCCTACTTAGACTGAATTAAATAGCCCTATCGGCTACACCAGATCTTCAGTGACTCTAGTGAGAACTTAATCACAGAGTTTATGCGTGGATACCCATGCTACTAATACCTGCACTAAAATGAGTTTAATCCTCTGCTAAATCTGCTTTTCACCCCAAACTGAGATATTGACCAAGTAATCTTTGCAAGGTCATCTATTTTGTGTGTCTTAGGAATGAATTTTTACTTGGAAATAAAATAGGAAAAATGAAGATGTGGATATGTATTTCCTAAGAGATTTTCTGAAATAATTACAAATATGGTTTTGTTTATTGTTGTTTATTCTTTGCCATTATGCATGTATGTATATGTATACACACTTGTATATTCATGCAAACACACACAAATATATCCTGTATACATGTTGTAAATAAAAATGTCCTAAGCTTCTCACTTCAGCTTTTCACTCATTTGCTTATGGTGTATGCACATTGGAAGCCATATTTATGAAATGCACTGAAGTGCTAAGTACATTACATTATTGATGACTAACAAATTGTAACTCAGATTACAATTCATTATATTGTCATTTGCATATGGATGAATATTGCTCAGTTGTGTGCAATAGACTACCAGAACCTCCCTAAAGCCAAACACAATCATAAGGTGAAGTGAGTTGCCACAAACGTTACACCTGATTCTGAGATGCCATAGAATATTTATGGGGTTTTAAATTTCACTCTGCTTTTGAGTAGTTTGCCATGGGCAACTGATTTTTATCAAGATTTACAGTATGGCCCTAATTTAATGTTGAGGATGACTAATTTCAGATATTTGGATCAGGATGTCAAAAGATCTAAGTGTTGAAGTGCTTTTTTACTAATTTAGTGGGAATAAGTTGCCTAAATATTGTCAAGATTCTCAGATGGTACACTAGACACCAGAACGCTGCAGGCAGCATTGATATAAGCTGAAGTTTTGTGAGGATGTCTCCCAGCCAGTTCTGAAAAAAGTGTCTGAGACACCTGAGATGTACTAAGATACTTCTTGCCTACCGTGTCCTCCCTGGTTGGCTCATTCTGAGAGAGTGTTTGAGCAGAATGGAATGTAAAATGAACCAAACCATTTTATAAATGTGTAGACCTATATTAGCAGTACCTGTAAAAATTAAAATACTCACAGAATGTAAAAAGACTCAAGAAGAGACCAAAAGATCAGCTCTTTACAGACAAAGAACTAATTCTTAAGTCTTCGCTGGTGACAGACCTTTTCCTTCAACATTTACTTTCAAAGAGCTGCACAGTTTTGATTGCTACACCTCAGAATCTTGGTTTATTTAACTTAAGATGACAGGTGAGCAAATATGAATATACCAAAAACTGGACTTGCCTTCATCTTTTTTTCTGAATATTGCCTGACAAAGAGCCTCTTTTCTCCAAGCAGTGTATGATATGGAGCAATAAAACTCTTCCACCAAATTATTAAGCATAAAAAAAAGCCAAAAAAAAACCAACAAAAAAAAACAAACCAGAACCAATTTATTCTAGTAATTTTGTTTTGAAAAGTTAATGACTATGGCAAGCTGTAGCATAAATGTGCACTACTAAATCTGGGCTCAAATCCTAGCACCTCTGATAGGCGAGGTGTGCTCACCTGTATTTGTGACAGGGAATACCTTCAGGTTCTAATGGTTAGTGCTAATGGAAGAAACATTATCCACACTCTCCTATACATATAGACTTATGAAAAACAAGTGAAATTAGCTTTTCTATACTATACCTGTACAGATGAAACTTGATAGTCCTCCATAGATGACATCATCATTGTCTGGTAATATAAAGGGACACCTCGTCTGAACCTCCAAACAGTATTGCTTGCAAGGAATTCTGTTGCTGCAGTGAAACTGTGTGACTTCAAAATACTGGGAACAGAGCCAGGCTTTGTAGACAGTCTGGAAAAAGAGAAGAACCAGATGTATAGATGGATGACAATAGCACTGTCATTATTAGAAGAACATACTGTACTGAACATCTACATTAATGCTGCTTCTAAGTAAATTTTGAGAGAATATCACCTGAGTAAAACATACTCTTAACTTTTTACTATCTTCCCACTTCAGAAATACAATCTTCAGCCAAGTCATTCAAAAGAAGTAGTCAAGACTAAGCTTATGCTATTATTTTATCTTTGTTTGTAAACAAGTATGTCTCTTAGATGCACTTTTTTATTAGACACATGTACACATGCCACAACCCCCTCTCCCCGTATCATATAAAAACTGAGATGCTAACCTCATTTGAAGCTGGTCTGAGAAAAAATTCTGAAAGTAAGTGCAAGTAAGAGCGCACAACTGTGCTCAGGCCAGCTCTGCTCTTTATATCATCTAGAGCTAAGCTATCAGGTTGCAATAGATGGTGCTGCTCCCCTTCAAATAAAACCTTATCCAGCCTTCAGTGCAAACATGTTTCCTGATCACCGACAGCTGTAGTCTAGGGGAAAAAAACTGCAACAGTGAGGACCATTGTCTACATTTGGAAATTAAAAAGTACACATTAAAGATGCTGTCATCTGATGCTGTGTAGCCATGGCTGCAGGATCTGTGATTATTACAATGATTATCATCATTTAAACAGAAAATCAAAATAAACAAGTAAATTTTAGTTTCTTTTGCTTATTTTCTTCTGATCAGTGGTCTCTGCCATAAGGATTAAACTAGCCTTTTGGACACAGAATAGTTTCATATATGTTCATACAAAAATAGATTTCACACTAGGCTATGAAGGTGACAAAAAAATCTTTTAGGCTGGATACAGAGAGAATTGATTCTTGTTTTTTTCCACTCACTTGTTTTGAAGTACATTATTTACCGGCTAGATACCTGCTATCTAGGGTATTATACAGGAAAAATTTCCTTTTTGTATTCATTCAGAATATCTGAAAATCTTAGTAACTACCTTTCCTTTATCACAGGCTGAAAAGCAATATAGTCAACTGATTATTTGCCTTCTTCCTAGACCTGTTTTCAATAAAAAAGGGAACAGATTACATTTTTTTAAGCACTGAAACACCAAAACCTGACACCTGAAAAGAGTAATCTAGCTGAGAGTTTGGTTTCATCTCAGCATGTTCCATCTCATCAGTTATAATTTTATTCATGTAAATAGCAGCTTAAATTATATAATTAATTTAAATGTATTAGTCCCAGAATCACAAAACTTTTATCTTCACTTGCTTGCAGTGGTGACAGGTATGGTTAAGTTTGCCAGGTGATAAAGTGAAGCCTTTATCAGTAATCTATTGTCATGGGTTCAGCAGCAGCAGTCATTTTTCTCCTTCTTAGTAGCTGGCGCAGCGCTGTGTTTTCGACTTTCGGCCTGGTAACAGTGCTGATAACACCGATATTTATAGTTATGGCTTAGACTGTTTGGTTTGACCCAGGACTTTCTGAGTCTCATGCTCTGCCAGGGAGGAGGGAAACCGGAAGGAAACAGAAACAGGATACCTGACCCAAACTGACCAAAGAGGTATTCCATACCGCAGCACATAATGACCAGGATGGAAAAACTGGGAGCAGTTACCTGGAAGAGCTCAGTTCACAGCTCGGTCATTAGGTGGTGAGCAGTTGTATCCTCTTCCCTTGTATTTCCCTGGTCATTATTATCATTGGTGGTAGCAGTAGTGATTTGTGTTGCACCTTAGTTACTGGACTATTCTTACCTCAACTTGTGGGAGTTACATTCTTTTGATTCTTCTCCCTCTTCTCCCCTCCCCCCCCTCCCCGGAGTAGGGGGGGGGGGAAAGAGGGGGAAGCGAGTGAGCAAACTGAGTGATTTATGGCTTAAATCATGACATCTATGTTTCATGAGTATCTCTTTATAGTAGCTTTTGCTTACTGCATTCTGTAGAACATGATTTTTTTTTTCATTACAAATTCAACTTTAATTGCTTACAAAGCTTTCTTATCCTCAGTAAATGATTAATGAGAAGGAAGACTAGGCAATGTTAGTACTTTCTGCTTTTGAATAAACTTCTAAAGAGCAAGTGGTTTTCCCAGTGTTGGCTATATCTCCCAATACACTTTTAATGCTTCAGCTCCTATATTGACAATTGCAACAATAAAAGAAATAAAGTAATTGTTTTTCTATTTTTAGTTAGTGAGCATAGTCAACTAATTGGACACAAATGTTGTGCCTTGTAACAGATAAACATTCACAGGTGCTCCTTCCTGATCACTCCTGCTATACACTTGTTCAGTATGAGCACACCTGCTAAGTATGAGTATATTCTCTTCATAGACTGGATCTAAGAGTACTAAGATGGTTTATGAATATATTTGAAAATGTACATCAGTTATAGGAAGTGTATTGAACAGCAGCCATGCCTGTACTAAGGAAATGAGCAAACCCATGTATTTACTTAGGCAAGATAGAAAATAAATGTTTATTGAAAAACAGAAGTAAATAATGCAATCATAGGTTTAATTTCAGTATGTTTTCTTCTGTGAACATTTTTATGTATCCAGTCTCAGTTTGTACACATCATCTTCACGAGTTTTCAGATTTGGCTCAAAACTGCATTTGAACTCATGCGTATACTTGCTCTTGAAATCTCTTTGTGAGATTACTGTCTTCCAATCTGTAGATGTGTAGATGTGCTACCCAAAAGGGAGTACAGAAGCATAGGAATTGATTTCATACTTGTGCGTACCACTAACTGCGCAGCAGCCTTTCCAAGAGACTTATAGCTGACGCAACGGAGTAAGTAGATTCAGAGCAGTTTTATTTTGTTTCAGAGATAGTGAAAGGTGACCTCTTTAGCTTAAATATTAGAAGACCATGATTTGGAAATGAAATGTATTGAAATTTCTAAGAAAATATCTAAATAGAAAAGTAGATATTATGGTCTTCTTATACCCCAGAAAATAGAAGGTTTGATATGGACTTCTTCTATATCTCCTAGCAAATCCCAAATACTGATTTCCAGAATCTTAAAACATGCACTATACAACAAAGACTGAAACTATAAATGAAAATATATATTGGCTTGTATTTTCAGTACAATTTCTGCTACATATTATGGCCTTTTGTATGTGTTCATAGAAAGGTAAAATCATAGAATGGTTTTGGGTTGGAAGGGGTCTTAAAGATCACCTAGTTCCAATTCCCTGCTGTGGGCAGGGACACCTTCCAGGTTGGTCAAAGGCTCGTCCAACCTGGCCTTGAACACTGATGGGGGTGGGGCATGCACAGCTTCTTTGGGCAGCCTGTGTCAGTGACTCATCACCTTCATAGTAAAGGATTTGTTCCTTATATCTAAACCTACTCTTTCTTAGATTAAAGGCATTACCTTTCCCCATCACTACTTGCTCTTACAAAAAGCCCCTTCCCAGTCTTCTTGTAGGTCCCATTTAGATACTGGAAGTCTGCTTTAAGGTCTCCAAGCTGAGCTACACAACTCTCTCAGCCTGTCACCATAGGAGAGGTGCTCCCTCCCCCTGATCATCTTTGTATTCCTTATCTACAGCATATATACAATGCAGAAAAATAGTTAAAATGGTCTTCGGTTTTCATCTGGTTCGGGAGATGACAAACCTTTGAAAAATCACAGCTGCTAATAGAATTCTGACAGACTGATCTCAAAGAATGTAAAAACACGTTTTTCTGTTGGTTTTGGTTTTATACTTTTTTGACAAGGTAAAAAAACCCCAGATAAATAGTATTATTGATGCATCATGGCAACCACATGCATAGAGTAAATAACTGTATGTATCTAAATATCTCATCTTTTTATCATCAACAGAACTTTAGGCATTTTATGTTTGAAAGATATATGGTCCTGGCTATTAGATAAGATACTATGTTGGAAAGATATTATCATATAAGAATAAACACATCTTTCATGTAGAGAAGCATATCTACAAAGTCGCAGCAGGGTTTAGTGCAATTTTGCTCACCAAATAAATTAAAAATATACTAACTACTTTGTTCCTGTAGGGAAACAAAAAAATGTTAAAACAAACCATTGTTGAAAATGTGCACCAATCAATGTTGGTGTCATATACCTGTATTCATATGCATGAGTGCCTTCCAGAATGATCATTTTAAAAATCTTCTTGGTATTTGTAAATGATTAATAATATCATGACAAACATATATTATTAATTTGGCAGATTAATTCATTATTTGGCACACATTTTATTTCTACAAGTTTCAAGTCAGTATCTGGAAGCAGAAAAAATATTTTATGACATAAGTGGCTAAGCAAGCAACACAAATAACCAGCTTCAGCAGTTTAAGGACTCTGAAGTAACGCTTCATAAACAAACCATACACTAAACTTCATTTTCCTGTCAAATCCTACAGATAATAATGGATTCAGGGTTAAAGGGAAGAAAGAGAGGTTGTGTATGGAGAATATTGAGAAAATAAAAGAGCACAGTGTGTTCTTTTTCTCTCAGGACATTAGGAAGAACACCTTTTTTTGTCTCTGTGGGAAATAGCAGTCCAGATATTGTCTCTTTTTAGGGTATTCTGTGCCTCATATCACGCATGAGGTTAGACAATGTCCCAGAGTTATTCTTTCTGGTCTTGAAAGGCAATCAGACAGAAGTATTAGGTAATATGGTTACATTATTTGCCTAGATAGGGGCCAGTGGCTCCTGCCAGCAATGTGTACTGTATCAACAGGTAGAATAGCATGCAACCACAGCCCTGGTCATTACCCTAGATGTCTTGCAACTGGCTGTGCAAGTGCATAAAACTAATGTTAATTTTATGACCAAGATTTACTAAGGCTGCAAAAAATCAGGGAAGATAAAGTTGTATTTACTATGCATATAAACCGACAGCCTTTCTCCCTCCCCCTCTTATTCTCACTCACTCTTACATGCACAATATATGATTCTAAATAACCTGATTTCTGTCAGGACGGATCGAGTGTGTAGCCTGAGTCACATGAGTCACACTGCATGAGATGCATCAGTAGAGCAGAATGGAAAAGCTCAATCAGTTTCATTCTCTACATCAGTCAATTCTTCATAGTTTTCAAAAAATGAATTCAGCTCTCTTCTGCCCTTTCCCTGTTGTTACTGATTGCCATTGCCATCACAATTCTTGACGAACAGTGAAATTTCCAGGAAGTACTTGTATTAATTATTCTACCTGAAAATTA
>JAOEHY010039562.1:0-20958 GCA_025447955.1 Psilopsiagon aurifrons | reverse complement strand
AGCAAAAAAGTGTTTCTTCATGTTCAGAGGGAAACTCTTGCATTTCAGTTTGTGCCCTCTGTTGGTGGCATCGTGAGTAGGTCGATGTGGTTACCTTTTCCTTTTTCCCCTCTCTTTTTCCAACCTTTAAAAGTACCAACAGCAGTTTGACTTTCAACAAACCCCAGAAGGAAGAGTCTCTAGATAAGACTGACCTTTTCCACTTAAAAATCCCACCGATTTATTCTAGTATATCTTGAAAAATTGTACTTACTGTGCAATGGTAATCACTGCACCCTTGAGAAGGCTTACCCAGTTAAATACACAATTCGCAGATCTTTATTCTTTATTGCCAGACTGGATTTAACTGAGGCCTAACAAAGATATGTTAATCTGAAACGAGTAATAAACTAAGAAGAATTTACATATGGAGAACACAAACAGATTTTGATATTTTTCTGTGACAAGACTTCAAAGAAGTCCTTAGAAAATGTTACGGACCTTACATCTGCTTCACCTTTGCTTTTACACAGTATTGAAGGGTTCCTCCTTAACAAGCATTACATCTGTGGGAAGAGCCATAACCAGAGAACTTTAATGCAAGCTCGGACACACCTCATACACTATATGATGCTGTAAACCCAGTTGCAGCATCCAAGTAACACCTACTGCATAAAGCAATTTGGGAATACTGTTGCAACTTGGACAGGTCTAAATTACTCTGGGGACAGCTCCATCCTCCAAAGGGGAGCTCCAAAAATAACAACTAAAAAAGCCCCAAACAAACCAACAAAACAAAAACCAACCCGATCACCACATAGCAACAAAACAAGGCACCACACAGAGATCAAAAGAAAAATACTCCAAACAACTTGGAGTAGCTGTAAATTCACCTGTACCTAAAATGTCTATCTTCTGGATCATCGCAAACTCCCACTGTAATAAAGGACATCTGCAAGTGCTACTCCCCCCTTAAAAGTAAATTAAATCAAACAGTAGACTACAACTTCTCTGCACAGAACATACCTTAAGAATTTAATGAAAGTTTAATAAGGCTGATTCTAGGACCCTGATTCTTTCAACATCTCTCATGTGTCCAAATCCACTACTTTGTGATCCACCTGAAAGCACACGGTGGGTCCCCAAGCTACAAACCCACACAATTTCTAGTGGTGCCCTATTCATGAACTCTTCCAACAATATGTCTTTCTGAAGACTTCCTCCTAAAGCTTTACATCTACCATCTTGACTAGTCAAAATACTGCTCATAGACATCAACATCTATGTGCTTAAAGATGAAGAGGTGCATGAATGTCATCTAACCACTTCCTTTGTATTAGTCTTTCCATTTCCTCGCACCTGACTTGTTTTTCTAGACCAAGGAAACAACAGATTTTGCTTTTGTTTATAAGCACACACCCCGCTGAAATACCGTGGGAAAGCTAGGAAAAAAAAAAAACAAACCCGAAACAAAACCTCGAGATATCTGGTAACTTCGAGTACAAAAGGGATGTCTCAAAAAGTCAACATGAAGACTGAAGACGGTTTGCACTTCTAGTGACTCAGAAGATAACCTTAAGCCAATCGAGACAGACAGCGGTTGTCAGGCTCATCAGTACAGGTCATTTCCTTATCACCCGGGACTTGTGGCTCCCATGTTTTGGTAGCTCGGGGTGCACCAAGCAGAGGACGCCCCCAGCACCGACCCTCTCCCACACCCAGCACGGGCCTTCGCCACCACCAGCCTGCAGAGACTGACCACCCGCTCTCTCCCCCAGAGCCCCCACCATCCCTACGACTGCCCGTCTTCCTCCGCTCACCCCCCAGCGCGAGTATTCCCTAACGCCGCCATACCCCCCGCCGACAGCGGGACACCCCTTCCCCCCGAGCTGCCCGCCCACCTTAGAGGAAGCGGCCTCCCTCTCCCCCCCGGCCCATCGGACAAAACGGTGCGGAAGCCGCCACCCTCCCCCCTGCCCGACGCGGCGGGGAAGAGCAGAGCCAACGGCCCGCTCCCCCAGCGGGGGGCGGAGAGGGACGGCGACAGGGACCCGTTCCCCATGCAGCGAGCCTCACTCACCACGACGTGAGCGCCGGGCAGCTTGAGAGGCTTGGGGCTGATGAGCGGCGACACCATGTAGAGGAGGAGGACGAAGGCCACGATGAAAGCGGCCGCCAGGAGCAGCATGACTAGGGCTATGCTCGCGGAAGGGCCGCGGCCAGCGGGGGGGGCCGAGCCCCTCAAACCGCGGTGGCGGCGACAGGCGCTGCGGGGAGGGGGAGGCGAACCACCGTGCGCCGCAGCAGCCGCCGGCCTGCGCCGCGGCACGGGCGGAGAGGGGAGGAGGGAAAGCGGAGAAGGCGCTGCTGCGGGGCGAGCGAGCCGGGGGAGGGCCCGGCCGCCCTTCCGCAACCTGATTGGCTGCTGAGGCGAGCGCGGGCCTGCGCACTCGGATTGGTCGGATTGAGGCGAGGCGCGGTGGATTGGCCGAGGGGCAGCACCGGGGTCGGAGATTGGAGTCCGAGAGTGCTTGTGGGGGCCAGCGTCGGAGGCAGAGGGCGGAGGGGACGGGATCCGCTTCAAGGAGGCAGGAGCGGCCGGCGGCCACTGCCGGCCTCTGCCGGCCGAGCGGCGGCACCGCGCTTGCCGCCCTGCGGGGGCTTGGGTAGGGCCGGGCCGGGCCGGTTTGCTCGGGGAGGCGGGGACCCTGCCCGTCACGTGGGGCGGGCGGCCGCTTCCCGCCGAAAGGGAGGGGCGGGGCCAAGTAGGGCCTGGGGCGCCGTGAGGTGAGCTCGGTTCAGGGGTGCTGCGCGGGCTCCCCGGCTTCGGCAGCCTAGGGAGGGCTTCTGCGGAGGTGACCGGTGCAGAACCGGGCCCTTGTGCGGGTACCGGCTTTTAGCAAGAGGCCTGGCTCTGGGCATCCCCTTGCCGCTGGAGATGCGTGCTCAGTGTCACCCCCGAGTGCCCCTTTCAGCAGGCGCTAAAAGCCAGTTTGGAGGGGGAAGAGAAAACAAGCAGTGATGGTTAAGTATGGCAATATTATGCACTTATCTTGGCTTCCTCATGTGCTTACAAAAATGTCCTGAATAATAAGCGCCTCTTTGTGCACAGGCCTGGTAGTACGTTGCCCGAGGTTACCAATTGGCGCAGCTCAGAACGCTGGAGGTGTGTCAGGTTGTTCCTGCGACAGACGTGCGCTGGGAAGAGGGACGAGAGCGGAGGGTACTCTCTTCTCTGGGAAAACAAAAACCTTTTTATGAAAGATGATTGACGTTATCACAGGCGGGTTTTAAAGACTGATTTACATCATCGCCTCCAGTAGAACTAGACGTGGATTCTGACAGACTCGGTTTCCTGGAGCGTTTCAGCTCCAGGAGCTTTTCTGATGGCTGTGGCTGGGCTGAACGCTGCAACCTTATAAAATCTGAAAATCCGTTATTTTTTCAGCATGCTGCTCCTTGCTGGGAAACCTACAGGTTTTCCGTGTTAGTTGCATGAGAAAAAGACAAAAGCATGTGTTTAAGCTGCTAGGTGCAATCGTAGAACAAAGATGAAAACAAAGAAACAAACCAAACCCCTTCCAGAGCAGTCCAAATAAAATCCATATATTTGACTTAGATATTTACATATTTATTTAGTATGAATGTTTGCATTTGATTTTTTGAATTTAGGCTGTAATTATATGTAGCTTTAAAGCTCTCTCAAAATACATTTTCTCAGTAGTTACTAGGCATGCAGTCATTGATGTGCACAAAAGAGTTCACAGAAGAACCCCACAACCAAACGAAAACCCCCTGGGCCAGAGGGTGTGCAGAAGGGTGTGCAAATAATAGTGGAGAGATTAGAAGTAGTGAGTAGGTGGAAATGGGAACAGATGTGTAGGCGGATTATGCAGTTTTCAGGGTGAGAACAAAGAACTTGATGCAGTAAAAGGATAAGAAACCAAGAATTAATCCTGAAATGGGATTCACCTGGAATACGCCTTTGGTGGCATTTTAAGTTCAGGGCTGCAAAGGCCGAGGTATGAGGAAGTGAGAGGGAACAAAACGTGCATAATAAGATGCTAGCTGCTGCTGTACCAGCAGTAGAAATTGATTAGCAATCCCTCTAAGAAAAGACAGGATGTTAATTCTATTGTTAGCAGAAATCAAATAAGATGTGGATAGGGAAAAACTAGCAGTAAAATATGTTCATTTCCTCTTTTACATATAGGACAGTCTATATGTGTTATCGTTCCAACAATATTGAATTAACATAAAAGAGGAGATTCTGTAGGTAATAAGTGTAGACTATTTATAGACTTCCACCATGGAAGACAGCAAGGCTTTCAAAGCTCAAATGTCAGCAGTATGAAGATAAAGCAGGCAGAGATAAATCTGTCTTTCGCAATATGGTATCATTCGCAAGATCAAGGTGAGGTGAGGGCACAGGTGCAAGAAATCATCTGCAATAAACTGCTAGTAAAAGGATGATTAAAAGGGATTGGTAGGGGGCCTTAAAAAGCCTTGAACGCATGACATAGTCCTGATCGGTCATAGTTAAAATCAATGACATCTTGCAAACCACATTTTAAAAGCCCTTCTAGACTACCATGGAGTTCCCTAATAGTAGATTTCATGGTGAAATCCAAACTGCTGGGGTTTTTTTTTGTTTGTTTTTTTTGGCTAAGAGGCCACCTTACAACCTTGGGGGTGACTGTGCAGCTCTGATAATGTCTGCTCTTGTTTTGTTCTCTGGATTGTAAAGTGTTATGTATTTCTGTGTGAAAAATACAATCAAAGGTGAAGGAAGACCTTATGAGCTGCATATAATTCTCTGGTGAATTCCCCAACATATTTTTTTTTTTTTTTTGATTCTTTTAAAGCACACCGGTGGAAACTAAAGTTTGCCCTAAGTTGCCTGTTTTGTATTCCTCTCATATGACCTCATTCACAGAGGAAATGCATTCCTGGCACAAGGGAATTGTTTACTATAGAACTGTTTTCTCAATGACAGTGGAACTAGAAGTTGAATGCTAACATAAACATGGTTGCTCTCCATTCCAAACTGAGGTTGTACATAAAGGAGTGCTTAATTAATCTGACCTTCATAAATAACATTCACAAAGTGTATAATTTTAAAGAGCAAGTTGACCAATGTCTGTGTATACCCTGAGGATGGGGAGGGAAAAAGAATGGATAAAACATGCTTATTGCTTTGATAATTAATCTTTAGAAGAAGCTTTAGTACAACAGTAATGTGTTTAGAGAAGGACAGGGAATACAATACAAGTAGATGAAAGCAGCCAGACTATGAAAGCTGTTGCAGCTGTGGTTTTCTGCTTCCTCGGTTTTATTAATTTAGTCTTTCAACAGACTTTTGCAACAACAATATTGCGGATTGAGATACTCAGTATGAATCAAAGCATAGCAACTAAAGAATCAAAGTTGTCATTTGAACATGGAAGCAAATTTGTGAATTGGTAATACTGCAGCACAAATGGCTGATACTAGAAATGTGCTTTTGATCTTGTTAAATGCTCTTTAAACATACCAGGTACACATAAATATGTCTTGTTTTAAGACTCCCTTGGGAGAAACAAGAAGGGAGAAGTTTTAGAAGATCAGGTAGCAGGGGTTGCAACCTCCAGCCACAGGAGTCACTTGTATTATCCCCAGCTATTTGTCAGCTGAATATTCTGGTTGTCTTTTCTGCGTATCTTGAAAGGGGACAGAGATCAGCAGCTATAGGCTATACTACGATAAACCTGGGGACTTCTTGATACGATTTCCATCTAGCCTGTCCTGCTGCATTTAGAAAGAGAAACTGTCATGAAAGAGTAAGTTTCACAGGCAAGGAGAACTTTTTCCTTTTACCCTTCCAAATTTACTTGATTTCTTCTCTACCTTTCTGCCTCTTTTTTTTGTAGCAAGCATTGTATGGCATGCAGCAGCCCTCTTGAGAAGTGAGCATTAATGGTTGCAAGAGCTTAGATCCACATCAGTAATTCTCGGAGTCCTGTGAAGCTCCAGGTTTTAGAGTAATGGCAGCCTAGATGAGTGGTTGCTGTCAACCAGCTTTGTTCATTAGTAACTCTAATTGTGAATCATTATCTGTTACAAGTATTTTTAATTTTATGCTGAAGAAGTAATTATGTTGCCATTTTGCATATTGAACAATAGATCTATTGAAATGAAATTAATGACAACCAGTAGTAAAAGGAAATCTTTACTGTCTATAACTTAAAAACACATAAATCAAACTTGGGACCAAGATGATCTTGAATTTCACTTATTATCTGTATTTCTTCCCTGGTACACCTACGTATGTCAGACTTCACACTGGAAGAATTTACTGTTCACGCTTGAACATAAGAGACTCTGTTAGCTTGCTGAATATTCCTAGGGATGTTGCAGGCTGGAGGAGAATGCCGAGTGGACTGCTTCTCCTCGGGTGGCATGGAAAACATGCTGGAGCAAGCACTGCTGAAAGAAGTGGGAGCAGGCATAGGAACGAACAGGCTATGGCAGTCCTTTGTATTGGAAGGTTCAGTGCTATAACTTTTCAATATCTGTAAGCAGTAAACACAGGTGTTTCACATAGGGACACTCACTTTGGCTCTTGACATAAGAGCACCTATTCTCAATTGTTCTAATGGCCTTAAAAATTGTATTTAAGCAGATAAATACAGTTAATGTTCCAAGATCACACCTGTAGCATTATGGATGTTGTCTGAGCAGAAGTCAGAGATACACGTAGTGGGTTTGTTTGACCCAGAAGCCATGACAGACTGCACAATATCCACATTGCCATGATGTCTGTCACACTGTTTTGCACCCAGGCCCCAGAAACTCACTATTGGGCCACCATAACTGAACATGTACAGGAAAATGTGCTGTTCAAGTAGAAGCAGCCTGCTGGCAAGTTTGAAAATGTAGTTCTGCCACAATTGCCTTCCTGCCAGGTGTAGTAAGAAAGATTTTCCCCACTCCTTATGCCACTTTGAATGCTAGGTAAGAGGCTTTTTTCTTTTTTTGTTCCTAATAAAAAGTGACTGCTTCACTAGTAGCAAACATGCTGTTGCCGTTGCTGCAGAAGGCATAGTCCTTGTAATTTGCAGGTCTCCATCCTACATTTGGTCTGTAGAGCCATTCTTACAGTAAAACAAGATACGACACAGCAAGGTTTTCTGGAGTTGCTCTGGCTTTCCATACTTTTCCCCTGCAACATTCTACTTATCAGGGATGCTGCAGAGCCCTTCCTCCTTTACCAGTAAAATCAGAAGCTGCAGCTCCTGTCCTGGCTCACAGTTCTCCACTCTGGTGGTAGCTGCCCCCTTTCCCTGATGTCCTAGGAAGGGGCTGAACTGCCAAGTACATAAACAAGTATCAGCCATGCCAAAGGGAGCAAAGAAGTTACGCTTTGGTGGGGAACCTATGCTTCAGGGGGAGGAAAGAGAAGATATGCATGCTGTGCTTACAGTGGGGTGATGCCTACCTTGCAAGGGAAAACTGGATAATGAGAGCCAGGGAAGAGCCTCAGAGGCTTAGTAAAGCCCCCTGGTCCCATGCGTAACAAACTCCAAGAACAGCCATGTGAGGATTACTGTGCCTACCCTTGCTCCCTACCTGTCCAGGAAATCCAGAGCTGCTGCAGCCTGCGGTTACCATCTCTTAGCTCATGTCATACTGTGTCAGAGTGAGCTTTAATACAGAATTTCGTCTGTGGAGAAGTTAACTTGTAAGTCACTGTATGTTTTCAGGTTTCCAGATAGTAATTCTAAATGGACAGCTGCAGGAAAAAGGCTTTCCTGGCTCTTTTCAATTAAGTCCTTCAGGAATTACCATTGAAGCTGTCACATCACTTGAGCAATATTTGTATCATGTTTTGCCTTTCCTTAGAGGCAGTCTTTCACCTATTACTGTCATTACAACCTTCTGGATGTGTACCTTCAAGAAGGTTTTCATTTTTTAGCCAGATAGGGAACATTTTTGCAATTGTACTTCCAGCAACTTCTGGCCCATTTCTTTCACTTTACCTGATTTGTGCTCAGCAACTTGGTGGTGAAGTTGTTCCCAGGCAAGCCTCTGTTATAGGCATCATTTTGTGCTTCATATCATGCCTTTGAAAACACGTATCTCTAGGTAATTTTTAACATGACAGGTCCTAAACTTTCACAATTTCACTCTGCTTCAGGATTAAGCTACTAGTTATACCACCCCAAGTCATTCAGTCAAGCTGAGTCTATAATGCGCATGTTCATATTACTCAATCTTATTACAAAAGGTTAATTATTTGCAGTGTTAGTAGGCCTCTGGTTTATCAAAAACTTACCTTCTGGTGGTGATCTTGGGTAGTTTCTGTGCTTGTAAAGCTACCACGTTGCTCTGCAGATGTTCTTTGTGCCTCTCAATGACAACATTTCATGTTTCTAGAGTTACTTGGCCTACCCCATGTCGCTGCATGAGAGAGCTCTGTGTGTACTCTTCCATTGCCCTTTGCTTTGTAGCTGTACTCTTAAAAATACTGGAAGAACTGAAACTTCCAGGTTCATGCCACCTTCTCTTTCAAAGCAATTCAGAGAACTTTGTTTGCTCAATCTTTTAACAGGAATTAAATCTGTTTCCAGTTCCAGGTAATACAGGATATCCACAGCACTGCAAGAGACTGGTGTTTATTTCTTGGATGCAGTTACACAACATCTGCCCTTGTATCAGTGCCTGATAAATTATCTTTGGCACACACTGCAGAGAACCTACTGGTTACACAATGGAGATTTAGAAGATGTCTTGTATGTAGCTCAAGTCTCTTCTCTTGGGAGAAATTACTACAAAGGAACTGTCTAAAAGCAAGCATTCAACCATTTCTCCCCCTTGCACTGCTACGAAATACACCATTGCTTGTGTTCCTCTGTCTCCATCCTCAAATAGCCCGACCCATTGCCATCCTGCTGTCAGCCAGGGAAGGACAGCATGTACAGATGGGTCCTGTTGCTTTGAAGGGAAAAAGGGAAATAACAGACATTCTGTCACCTCGTTTGCTGCATATAAGCTTCCTTTGGTATAAACACTGGAGAAATACAGGGACATAAGGAGCTTTGAATTAGGCTTTAAAAAGGAATCAGTGCCTCATCTTCTGAGGAAAAAAAAAATGGTGTGAAGGACAGAGGGTAACTCAGACAAAAAACCAAGAAAACCTGGTATTAGAGAACACAGCAGAAAACCAGAGTATACAACTCAAAAACAACAGGGAAAAGGCAGGCATATATTGCCAATTAACATTTCACATCAAAACAAAATTCTGATCAAAATGCTTTTCTTCTAAGCAGCAGCATCAGGCCTTTCCAGCTTCTACTGTGGTGAAGTGAGCACGCTTTACACAAAAAGCGGCCCAAGAGAGTAAATCTGATGGCTATAAAGCTCATGGAAACCATTTTACACAGCTGACAACTAAGACAAAGACAGGACAAAACCCCACAGGAGCTCGGAGCATCAGCATTGCTGCCCTTGGTCACCCATGGATTTCCACCCTGTGCCAGCCCCAGGAGGCCTGAAGACCACTGTCTCTCACCCTGCCTGTGACTCTGTAAGATGTATTTACCCCATGTACAGCCTCCAACTGCCCAGGAAGACCACCACCACTATGCCTCCAACACATTCATTCCCTGCTAAACTGAGCCCACCTAAACCCAGAACAAGCAGGAACCATGCAGTACTGTAAGTGAAGTTGAAGGTGACTTTGCAGTGACTACCTGTTGTACCTTTGGTGGATCCTTCCCAAGGGGTTTATAACCAGTATTTGCATATATGGATATGCACATCTACCACAGCCCTCCATGTGCCTTTAGGCAATGATGGTATCTATTTTTTACGGGCCTCCCTTCTCTGTCCTGAAGCTGATGGAGGAACAATGAAGCTGAAGGGCAGTGTGAAGATTTTAGGCTCTGTCAGAAGGCCCTGAGGCTCCTATGGAAACTATTGCTGTGCTGCAACTAGCAAGGTTTGCTGTCAGGCAAACTACCTGCTTGTTTCCACCCTGGCAGTGGACACATGCATAAGGTTTTGGGTCAGGTAACAACAAACTATAAACCAAAACCTTCTTAAATTACAGACACAGAACAAGGCTGGACATGAATGCACAAGTGCACAACAAAACAAGAGCAGGTGTAAAGATTAAAAAAAAACCCGATTAAAAAAACCCACAGTAATTGCTTTGCTGTTTGGTTGCATACAGAGCAATTCATGGCTATGATTAATAAAAACTCCAAGTGAGCTGAGACTTAGCAAGGCAAGAGCATGAGCATTTCAGCTGGCATTTTATGGGGCACATTTGAAAACAGTAGTCAGCTAATTTTCCTGATTTTCTAAAATCTTACCCAAAAATAAGGCCCTGAGAGGTCAGAGCCTCCCCACTACAGCCCAAGCTCCAGCCTTTAAGGAGAGGAGGGAGGAAAAGTGATCATTTGAATTCATACAGTTTTAATTTTTTCCTAGCTTTCTATTGGGCATACAATACACTTGACTCTCCCAGAGCCCAGGTCACAGCTGTAAGTAACCGTCCTCATTTGCCATTGTATTTCTCATATGAGATGGCAGTATTTATAGCAACTTTCTCAGTCCCTCGTCTAGCTGACTTGTTATTGTTGAGACATTGACAGAGAAGCAGCAGAAGGGCCACTGCTCCAGCTGAGATTTTTGTAACAAATTACCTGTGGACGGTCATCAGCCGACAACACAATGAGTCAGAGGAAATTACTGTTTATAGTTTACAGAACACATGTGACACTGAGCATGTTTGAAAGCAAAGTCCCTGCCTCGAATAGCTTTGATTTAAATTAGCTGAGGCAGCAGAAGAGGGAGGGCAAGCAAATGTAAGTCTTGCCAATTCATGGCGCAGTGCCTGCTAAAAGGTCACCAAGCAGGAAAGAAAACCCTGGCTTTATTATCAGCATCAGCGCTGCATTCAGATGTCAGTGACTTATTTCCTGGAGATGTCTCAAAACACGACCAAAGCCTTTTTAGAACAGAACTTAGCTCCTGTTATGATGCAGATAGGACATCGTATTTTGATTTCATGAACAAGTAAATGAGCCCTAAAATATCAAGTATTTCTGCAAAGCACCAGCAGACCAACACGTGGTAGGTAGTCTGGCACAGGTGGTACAAACAGATGGACTCTGGCATCCCAAACGCTGAATCTATGTGATGAACGGAAGAAGTATGCCTGAGCACTTATTCATCAAGTTGGAGCCTCCTATGTAGGATAGAGGATACAAATGTGAGTAAACAGAGAATGGCACAAAAAAAGTGGCCTAGTCAAAAAGCTACTAGCAGAAGGGCATGTGTGTGCATATATCTAGGTAGAGGTGGGGGAGGGAGAGGAAGAATTGTAATTGGGTCACAGCAACCAAAGACAAATAACAGGACATGCTTATCTAATACCTGGGCTGCCATTACACAAATGCCAGGACAGAAGACGAATGAACAGTTAATAGTTTTTACACACCTAATTACAATGACAGAGGATTTGTGGAATAAAATCTCTAGATTAAAATACTGTATTAAAAAGGTAAAGGAAAATTAAAGGGGAAGGCACTGGCACTATGACACAAGAGCTACACCAAAACCTACCCGCTGAAGAATAAAGGGAACAGCGTTCTGATAAGAATTAAGTTATCTGTTGGAAAAGCAATACAGGAGGAAACAAACAGTCCACCGTGTTCTTGCAACAGTTTACATAAGTTACAGGAATGGCTTTAAGTCAACCATGATTACTAGGATGGATCTGGTTAAGACCAAAAACATGTATGGAAGCCAATCCTGAAACAAGCTTGTAATTCTGGAGGAAGGAAAGAGTAAACAGCACAATAAAGATGTTCCTGCATATTTCAACAAATACAGAACTATTAGAAAGCTTCCTGTCAAGATAATCCTCAGAAGTAACATGAAAAAAGTTTAGAATATTCTTATTAGGAAGAAGACTAAATAAACAAAAAGTAGATCAAAATGCCTGACCAGGGAATATCCAGCAGCTTCTTTGCTTCAATTGACAGAAAGAGCAAACTGATCAGACACCCCTGACAGACACGAGTATGAACAGCTGATTCAAGACTATCTCCCTCAGATACATGTTGTGCTCTGCTAACTAAAACAAAAGCATATCTGAAGACCAGCAGATAATTCAAAACCAAAACAAATTAAACAAAAACCTTGAAATAAATTTGTACATTTTGTCTGTGCTAGAGAATGACAAAACAAAACTGACAGGTAAATTAGTGAAGAAACAAGACTCTGGAATTTAAGGTCAGTCAGGCAACATGGGAAAAAACACACCAAGTTAATTTACTGAGCTTTTGTAACCCTGTGAGATGCATACCACAAATGACAGGAAATCCAAGTTTAATGTCAATGTGAAGAAACCATCTGTAAAGAACACCAGCAGCACACATACAACTGATATAACTGACCAACTAGTTTACCCACAGGAAGGAAAATGCATTTTTTCATATTACAGTCAAGGTAAACAGTAACATCAGAAGTTAGGAAAAAAATGTGAGGTAACTAGCCAAAGGTGAGTCATACCTCAGACCATACAAAAAATGTACAACTAATTTACCTAGTATTTAAAGAGGGTTTGATTACGTAAATACAACCTTTCATGAAAGATTTAGAGTATTTTCAATTAACCCTGAAAACTAAGAAGTGATTTTGCAGCCCTCACCCCCCAACTAGGCTATCATCTATTCTGGGATAACTTAGCTAGGTAGCTGTGGATATATATTAATTATTTCTATCGTAAAAAGACAGCAAACCATAAATTTGTCCTTTTAGCTGCAATTCTAAGCAGCAATGTTTATTTGGAATATTATTTCTAAAAGCAATTTTAAACATCAAACATTAGTGCTTCTGTTACAGATGTCATCCCACAACTGAGCAAGCAGCAAGGTGTAAATTTAAAACATACAGTATACTTTGTCTTCTACATAAGGATAAGAGATTACACAGTTCAGCTTGTGGAAACTCACAGGACAAATCAGCCTACCACAAACCAAAAAAAAAAGTTCCTGAGAATTTTAGGATTGCAATAAGGACTCTCATTTTAAAAAATGTGAAGAGAGAAGTACTTCAGATAGTAGCATTGAACCTCTGAGTGAAAGCCCTGACAGTATATGGCTCATACACTTGTGAATATTTCTGAAGCATTCAGAAGAGGCAACTAAAAGCAATCCTTTTGCAAAGCTGTTGGATTTTACTCACCATAGTTGCCTGCACCTACACTGGAATTCCTGCCCCTGTGCCCCCAGAGAGGTCCGTAAAAAGATTTGTAGTCCACTGATTCACATTTACACATTCCAACATAAGACAAAAGTAAAGCTGTGTATAATTGAATGATTTTGGAAAGAATGTTTCATCATGTTAGTAAATAAAAGCTCAGCACCTTGCAGATCAAAGAATTTTTAACTAAATATTTTGTTTAGCTGTTACATAGAAACCAAAGCCTAAAAAAAGGCTAAACCAAACCAAACCCAACCCAAGCAGAAAATACTCAAACACTGAAGAAATACTCAAATAACATAGCTGGTGGTGTACTCTTTAACATTTTACTTAAATGAAGTACAGAAAATTTCACCCATCCTATGATTTATGAAGTACACAAAACATGTACATAAGGGAAACGAAAACCCATCAAAAGACGATCATGTATGTGTATATGTACCTATAACATACACACACAAAATGTGCAAATTTCTTTTAATGCAAGTTAAACAAAACCTATGCAAGATGGAGTTGTACAATGATCCTGGAACAGAGTATCCTAAGGATGTTTTGTATCTAAAGCCAGAGCAAACTTAGAAGGCACAAACTCAATGCTGACACTGTAGTGTTGTAAGTCACATTCAGGCACATCTCAATTTGTGTTTCTTCAGAAAGAGACCAGTGGAAGTGCTACTACTGTACTAAACTGCCAGCCTTCTCTCCAAGTTTAAGTACTAAATTGATGTAACATATGCAACAGTTATCAGTAGAGTTCTGGGTTAATTTATCACCGGAAAGTCTGTGGCTAAAATATCTGTTGTACTCTCCTCAAATGTAAAAGCATGCTGCTTCCCAGAATACCTCCCATACATTCTCCAAAGACTACCTACACCTTGCCAGCTTTGACATGTGGAACCTTACAGGATATTACTAATGCTTTTTTCTAACTTCAGTCAAACTCCTGCAGAAAGTAAATCAAGAATTAGCGACAACAACAATAAAAAAAAAATACCCCAAACCCCAAACAAAAAACCAAAGAAACAAAAATCCCACTCCAAAACAAGAACAGCCAGTAAAAACCTTCCCACATACTTGCATTTAACAAACTTTTGCTAAATTGCATAGTGACAGTGTGTATCAGCTAGTAAAGAGTTAAAAACAAAACCTTCCTGTTTAAGGCAAAATTCTGACGCAGCATAGCAGAGAAAGCCAAATACCACTTCCATCAGTATTTAAACAAAGTACTGGCCCACACAGTCGTACCCTCACAGTGTTTTCGCCTGACTTTAATAGCAAACCCACACTTGCCATATGCTTGATTAGCAATTTTGATACTTTTTATATGAATGAGAGCAATTAATATGGAGACTGACTGATATTGAAAACACCCAAATATGTTCTCTTCCACCTGCAAAAAAGGGGTTTTTGAGTCTACTGGGAATTTAAAACTCACTTGTACCCAGGTCTAATATAATACCTAAAATTGAGCTACTGATTTACAGCTTTCTAGCATTTAATAGACATTACCACATCACTTTGCTGTCTCACCCTAAAATTGTATTTTCATATTATTTTTCAATAGAAGACATTTAATAGACATTTGAGGAAAACAATACAATACAAAAGCTTAAGGGTCTTTGCAAAGGTACCTTCTATTCCTTCTGCAAAGTCAGAAAGGTGTGATTTTATTGGCATTTATTTGAAGTGCCATCAGTAAAGACACAAGAATACTTAAGAAATGGAAAAAAAAGTTCTAATGCTCCACATGTATCTTTGGTTTAGCCCTCCTGACCAAAGTCTTCCGTAAACTTCTTTAACTTCTCCAGATCCTGTTCATTAACTGTTGGTTTTGTGCTAGCTAGCGACCTGAGCATATCAGCCTGTCAAAAAAACAAAAAAGAAAACAAGTGTTTTCAGAAACAAGTACAGTACCGCTGCTAACAATCTGGTTACTAAGACAAATATGCATTAAAAAGCCCATTAAAACAAGATGGCCATAGAAGCTCCTATTTACAGAAGGCTTTAAGTAAGCCTAAACACTCCTGCATAGAGGCAACATTTTAGCCCTGCAAAGACAGATACCATCACTGAATTGTCTAATAATGAAACTTCAGGTTTAGGTTTATGCCACTCATCCATTCAGGAGTTTAAAAGTGGAAAATAATCAGATGTTCCATGCTTTTTATAGTGCAAGCATATAGAATATCAGTCTGTGATTCATTTCTAGCAAAGTTTTACTGTTCATAACCAATAATTTGTCTCTTCAATTAAGTCAATTTCCTAGATAAATAGATATTAGAAAACTGAGTTCAGAAAAATCACAGATCTATAAGTTTGAAAGCAGCAGTTAGAACACCCTATGACTAAAAAGAGACAAGAAAACTAATCAAGTCCTAGCCAAAGGCAACTGAAAAAAAGTAATGCCTTACACCTCAAATTACTATAAAATTATGGATAAAAGCAAAAGTTAGTATCATGACTAGAGATACCCTGCTGGAAAAGAATTAAAGCCTAATCTTTTTAAGGACACTTAAACAAATACCTGTGCAATTATACTGCATCAGTCAGAGCCCCGGTACCATTAGGAGCACACAACGTATTATGTTGAATTCCAGGAAAGACTGATTAAAGAAATCCACATAGACCATGCAGGCAGAAGTTCCAGGTCAGACCCGCACCTGCATACTTTTTTTAATGCTTCCTCAGTATGCAAATATGCACAGAAAATGATTTTCTGAAATATAGTGCCATTTATATTTACAAAGTAGTGCCTACTGCTTTAGAGGTTTAATTAAATGCACTCAGTTCTTTCATTTGTCACAGGACTTTGCACACAAGAAATAGCAGCAGCACAGATCTGATAATGAAGTCCTTCCCTCAAATGTTAATACTTAAGTTCAGAAGATTCTTTTTTATCTCTTAGGGAAAAATACAGACTAAGTCTCTAGCAATTTTTTTTTTTTTAAGCAGTGAACTACAATTTCCATTTGTCTAAAAATGACATATTTTATTCCCTAGACCAAAGCAAGTATTTTAAGGTGCACAGAGAAAACACCTAAAAGAGCTGTATCGCCTGTGATGAAATTTAACCAGAACTACTATTATATCCACAGTCTCTATATTTTATTGCTTATACTTGCATTTATTTCATGGGCAATATTTACCTACAGCACATAACCTCCCAGTTTACACTGAGTATTTTGCATTTCCCAGTATCGATATCAATGCTAGAGCGATGGGAAGGAAGCATGTCTTGGGCCTAAGTTCCCAAATATTTTAAATGAAAAAAAAAAAAAAAATAAAAAAAATAAGATTGGGTGTTGGAACTAGATGATTTTAAGGTCCTTCCAAAACATAACCATTCTATGATTTTATGAATAAAAGACAAGTGAAAGAATAGTGGAAGAGCCAGATGCTGTCTATGGATGAAAAGACAGCAGCTGCATGTCAGCAGACAAGAACAATAAGAAATGCTTATCAGGCATAGAGCGCGGCTTTTCCACAGGCTTGCCATACTATAGGTCTGTGTGTTGGGAATTCAGATGTTATCTGGTATGTCCAGCATCTGTGAAAACAAACAACTCCAACTGCCTTGCATGACCATTTGAAAAAGGCTTTAAAGTCTTTTCAGAGTTCTTCAAAGCAAGAAGAAAATGGTACCAAAGAATACCTACCATGGAAACTTTAGGCTCCAGTAATTTATCACCAGGAACCTCCATCCATGTCATTTCTATTGCGTCAGGATCACCTGGGGAGCAAGGGGTAAACAAATCTACCATTGTATTTGGATTAGACACTGATGGTCCTTTTTCCTAGAAATAAGAAAATAATCGGTTTATAGGAGTTAAAATCTTAAACACCAGAAGCTGAACAGCATCTTTAGAGCAAAAATATTCCTTGATTTTATGCAGATACCCCACCCACTGGGAAGACCTACCCTGTGAAAAGTAATGGTATGAATGTCATCATTCACTTTGATAATGTGCAGCTGCAGCCAGGTACTTAAATTCACATCAGGTCAAATCCCAGAAGCAGCTTTCTCCTAAGGTTGAGGATTTCTGTGGAAAACTAACATGCCAGGAAATCTATTTGGAGAAGACCACCCTTCATTCGTTGCTGGTTAACAGCTTTCCGCTCAGTAGTTAGCCTCGAGTGTCCCTCAAGGAAGCCAGAGACAGCTAGTCAATCTTTGACATCATGCACCGCAAAGCTCTGAGCACTTCTGACACCACCCTCAGCAGCACTCGAGAGAGAACAGCACCATCTAGTGGGAGAACAGAAACCATTCCCCCCCCCGATCGATCTGGGGGAAAAGGTCTGATGTGCAGCTTCAGAAAAGCAGCACACTCTGCAACACGTTACCTGGGACCCACTGTTTTATTTTCCTTCATCATTACCTGAAGCATCATACATCCACAGGAACGCAAAACATATGCAAAGACTTAAGGATACCACACTTGCTGGCTATTTTTAATAGCACAGAACTGGATTTGCTACCCGAAGCTGCACTTAAGAGCATGATGCTGGAGAGCGCATATTGCAATATTCAAAAATACACTCTGACAAACCTCTACTATCCTGTGGAGCAAGGAGTGGTTTACAATGAATTAGTAATAATTGAGGAAAGCACCGTTTAGCTGGGTTGAATTGTCCATTATGATGAAATAATTAATAAAACTAAGATTCTGCTTCTAAAAATAGGAAATTTAATGAAATTGAAGTACTAACTGTGCACTTAGCTTATGCAAGAACACTCAAAGTACTCTAGTTGTGTGCTTTTCCTCCTCCTTTTTAGGGGCAAAAGGAGGCCAGAATTCCTTTTGGCTTGCTCCACAAACTGTGATAACCGAGGTTATTTCATTGCTTCATGGTAATCCAAGATCTGCCTCAGATTCCTCAAAATTTGAAGAAAATGCTAAAAGATAATAGTCCTTGAGCCTGAAATGTCACTGTCACTTAGAGTCAGCAATGGATAAATGCTTCAGGTTTCACTGCTTATGAGAAGGAAGCATCTAGAAAATCCTTTTTAAACAAATTTTTAAACAAATACAGTTTAAATCAGTGCTACTGCTGAGTTGAACCCAGAATAAACTTTTCAAATCAAGAGTTTCAAAATACTTATTCCATTTTTAAACTGGGAAAATCTCCTCAAAAGCCCTGTAAAATCTGTTTGCTTAGTTCTCATTTATCTTTAATACTGTAACAAGTAACAATGAATCAATGTTTTTACCAGAACTTTACAAGAACCTTAATTTGTCAGTTTGAAAAATAATGCCAAGCAAGCAGAATGCGCATAATTATAATCCATCTGTTCCCAAATGGATGAGGAATACAT
The DNA here is from genome assembly GCA_025447955.1 of Psilopsiagon aurifrons. Lineage (NCBI taxonomy): Eukaryota > Metazoa > Chordata > Aves > Psittaciformes > Psittacidae > Psilopsiagon > Psilopsiagon aurifrons. The sequence goes on along the minus strand of JAOEHY010039562.1, from coordinate 2,408 downwards.
TTATGTTAATCATGCTAGAAAATCATGAAGAACCATGTAACCTGATCCAGAAAAAAAGCCCCTCTAACATTCCCATTTAAGTCAAACTGAATACTTTTAACACTACCTAGAGACACAAAGAGTCATGAATACCCAGAAACGAGCTCCACCAGATATATGGCAGGGCTGGGGGAGGTAGAGAGAAAGGAAAAGAATAGAAGAGAAATACTCAAGTTCTCCCATGGCTGATAAAAAGAACACTCATAAGCATGCAGTATTACCCAAAACCAAATTCAGTTTACTTGCAAGGAACTTTTAAGATAGTTCTGAGATGAAATAACTATAAATAAATAAATATGATTCCTACTTACTTTTTTAAAATGAGTAGCTGATTGCACTTTTCTAACAGGCTGCATCAGTGCATCGCGTACAATGATGCTTATATCTGCACCAGAATAGCCCTCAGTTTTTTCTCCAAGCTTTCGATAATCTGCTTCTGTTAGGAGATTTGGAGTCGACCCAAGGTGAAGTCTGAACATTGCAGCCCTGGCATGGTCTTCAGGTAAAGGAATATAAATACGCTTCTCAAACCTGGTTTAAAAAGAAAACCCAGAATGTTCCACAGATGCTAGCTCATGCAGGTGCATGGTGGAAAGAAGCTTATGCAAATATAGTTTGGTCCCAAGAGTATTAGAAAGAAGCAGTTTCAATATTATAAACCTTTAAAAAACCACACACTTAAGGCCAATACTCAACAATATATTCTCATAAATAGATCCGTAGCTAGCATAAAGTAACATCCAGAGCAGAGCAACTACTTCCTTTCCATGACAAAGATCTCTTCAGACTGAAGTTCTTCCAGATTCTCTCCAGTAGTTTGTTTTAAAAGAAAAAATTGAGGGGAAAAAGTCTTCAAGTGTTGAAGTACATTTGAGTGTTTTCACACACAAGGAACTGTCTGACAGCAAGCTGACACAACCACTTTCTACAGCCCCCAATTAAAGAAAAGCTCATAGTTGGAAGTAAATTTGAAGTCATATTCTGAATACAGTTGTAAGTACAAAAATGTTGAAAAACTGCAGTTCTTCCTTTGAAACAGCTTTTGTTCTCACTGTGGGGATTGCCTCCCACCCACAAAGTAAGAATGACTCCGAAGTCTAGAATACAGTTAACTTGATACACAACAAAAGAGGTGAAATTTATGAAAACAATTTGATTATTGCCTTTGCTGCACAAGTTCCTTTAAGTCTTATCGACATGAGTTAGAGAGCTACTCTTTCTGACTGCAGAGAATCCTAGAATGATTTGGGTTGGAAGGGACCTTAAAGAACATCTGCTTCTGACTCCCCTGCCACGGCCGGGGACACCTTCCCCTAGATCAGGCTGCTCCAAGCCCCAGCTTGCCGTTTAACAGTGCAGGGATGGGGCAGCTGCAAATTCTCTGGGCAATCCGCATCAGTGCCTCAACACCCTCATCATAAAGATTTCTTTCTCCAATGTAGATCTATGCTTTTTCAGTTTAAAACTGTTGCCCCCTCTCCTGTCACTATAGACCTTGGTAAAAAAAAAAAATTAATAAAAATGAAAAAATAAGACAACCTCCCCTCCTCCTCCAAACCATCTCTCTTAAAAGCTGCCCCTTTTATATACAGAAAGGTAGCTCTACTGTTTCCCTGGAGTCTTGCCTTCTCCAGGCTGAACAAAGCCCAACTCTCTCAGCCTTTCTCCACAGGAGAGGTGTTCAGCCCTCTCTGATTATCTTCATGCTGAACTATCTGTCCATCTTCCACCATGGACCCCAGAGCTGGAATTTCAAGAATGATTTAAATTTTAGGCAACATATTCACCTATAAATCTGTCTCACACAAAACTATAGTCATACAGGCTGGAAGCAACCTCTGGGAGTCACCTGGTTCAACTTCTAATCGAAGTGTGATCAGCTTGAATGAAGTACATGAATAAAGTCAGTGACAGTCACAAAAAATGTATTTCTTTAGCCCATGAAAATTACCATTATCCAAGCTGTGTCCTCATCCCAACACAGTCGTATTTGTCACATAGCTGTAATTTTTCCTCTGCTCCTCTACAGCTCAAAGAAAGATCCAGCTAGTCAAATACAGGCATGGAAGCTTTTTATCTACAGAACAGCAGTTAAAACATGCACTGAAAGATCGCAAATTATGTCTGACCATCAGAAAACCATGGTGTTTCCATGTGTCATGGGTTTGGCAGTAGCAGTCATTTTTCTCCTTCTTTGTGGCTGATGCAGCACTATGTTTTTGACTTTCAGCCTGGGAACAGCGCTGATAACACCGATGTTTTCGGTTACTGTTTTAGTAATGTTTGGTCTGACCAAGGACTTTTGGAGCCTCATGCTCTGCCAGGGAGGAGGGGAAGCTGGGAGGAAGCAGAGACAGGACACCTGACCC
>JAOEHY010039561.1:0-67479 GCA_025447955.1 Psilopsiagon aurifrons | reverse complement strand
TAAACTTCATCAGGTTGGCATCAGCCCATCTCACAAGCGTGTCAAGGTCCCTCTGGATGGCATTCCTTCCCTCCAGCGTATCAACTGAACCACACAGCTTGGTGTTATTGGCAAACTTGCTGAGGGCACACTCAATCCCACTGTCCCTGTCAGCAAAAAAGATGTTGAAAAAGACCGGTCCCAACACCAATCCCTGAGGGACACCACTTGTTTCTGTTCTCCAACTTAGAGACAAGGATGTTGTGTGAGACAGTGTTGAACGCTTTGCACAAGTCCAGGTAGATGACGTCAACTGCTCTACCCCTGTCCATCAGTTCCTCTATCTTTTCTTTTAATCCAATTGTTACAGTCAATAAATATGTTTGTGATGAGCATTTAATAAAAATTTGTCTCACCACAGGAAAAAATAATTCTAATTTTACTGCAAAATCATTGAAATTTTGTATAATCTGAAACAGATAAATTGCAAGGATTTTAACAAAACTCACTACATTACCCTGCTTACATTACAGACATCCACTGTTATCGTAGTACAACATATATGCTGTATACTGGTCTAATGCAAACGGAAACTGCTTCCTGTACAGAGAAAAGGCAACCAGAACCATTAACACAGAATTTGACTATCTGAGAATTTCACACACAGATATATATTTTTGCAGGATTACTCATGCTGTCAAACCTTGCATTAAGTAGTTTAAGAAAATGTCCATTCTCACACTAAGAACATGTTAAATCCCTAGGCATTTGTAATTTTCATTTGAAAAAATTGCATTTATTAAAATCTATATATATGCCTTCACTTGCAAGTAGATTTCATACTTCTTCCTAATTTTTTTCACTTTCACCAGTGAGCCTGGTTTTGTTTTAAAGGAGCACCTCTAAGTAAAAATTTTTATGAAACTATATCCATTTAGGTGTTCATGATGAGATCCCAAAAAAAGCTGTGTGATTTCACTTGTTTTGCATGTTGCCGAAAATATTTTGCTCCTGACTTACCTCCTGTCACAGTAGTGTTGCTATTTTATTTCTAAGGGAAGAGAATAATGAGTGACACAAAGCAGCCTGATTTCTCCCATGTCACATTTTCCACCCAAGAGCTTAGTTTAGGCTCACAATAAAAGGCGCCATACGCTGTGACTAGTCAGTAAGTATTTGTGACAGAGCAAACTGATGATGCATTTCCTACCCTCACTGCAATTTTACTGGCCTTGATGACTGTGTAGTCCTCATTATTAACATATCATACCCTACACACTGTTGAGTCTCAGAAAGATGCTAAGCAGCTGGAAGCTTGTGCTGAGTGCCAGAAGGGAAACAGGCTCCCACGCACAGAGCTTAATGTAACAACAATCTTTACTTATTGGCAAGAAAGGGCTGTGTGTGACAGTAGTTTAAGAAACTATAAATCTTTCTTATCTTGTGTCAAAAGTGTCACTCATAGTGAAGGGAAAGAGGTAGTTCCAATGCCAGTCCTTGACTTCTAGGGACTTGATTTGGAGAAAGGACCACACTCTTTGCATGTCCTTTCTCTGCTTCTTCATGCTGTGCATCATTTCAGCTGACAGATTTACACAGGAAAGCTGGCTCAGCAAGGCCTGCCGTAGTTGGTGGCAAACAAGAATATGAGGGAATTAACTTCTGGCCTGCTGACAGTGGCTAAATCTGCCAAAGCAGAGCTGGGTAATTTGGTTTCTTTCTTTTGTTGATTTTGTGCCAGCCCACAAGAGAGGATTAAGCAGCTAAATTCTGCATGGAGAACTCTACCCCTTTCACTCAAATCCTATTGTCTTGATAGAATGACAGTAGCTAGTTGTGCCAATCTTTAACATCTTGCTGGCATTTCCCCAGAACATATCAGCTTTTGGTCCCTGAAAAGAGGGATTTGTTAAAGAACTAAATTAAAAAGAAATAAAAATGGACAGAAGAGGATGAGAATCCATGGAGTAAAAGTTTTGCCTTGTATTAATTAAAGGAACAAAGTTCTCTAATCCTGATGGAGGCTCCACAATGAAACATGGGTAAGTCCCTAGCTCTGTTGTCAGCATAGCACATTAAGAGTGTTCATTCCCTGTTGTCCACAGTATTTGTTTAGTTCAGGAACTATTCCTTACTGAGTTTTGAGAAGCCCTGCATTAATTTCACTCATTAACTTGAAGTAGAGAACCCCCTAAGTAAGGTCTTCATTTCACTATTGGTAGAGTGTGTTTGTGTCACAAATAAACTAAGGATGAACCTTTCATTTTCCAAAACACCAAACCTCCCCTGAAAGTCAGATAAACTGAAGTGTTAAGGAAAGCAGGCAGCAAGCACAGTGAAGGTTTTGATTTTCCAACTCAAAGCCAGCATTCTCTGAAAAGGCTTAAATCTTACACGTTTTCAAACTTAAATCATCATGAATGTTAAGACCATATCATCTGACCTATGTAGCGCAAGCCTGAGGTCTTACCCAGTGGCTCCTGCCAAGGGCATTTCAGGGAGTAGAGGAAACATTCCAGAAAGACAGGAGGCCTAGGAATGTGGTCTTCAATAGACACAGGCATCTTGCAATAGGGATTAGATTTCCTTCTAAAGGGCAGGAAAGACTGGATGTACTCATGCCACAGCAATTTATACATTTGAATACAAGTTTAAAAACATGGTTAGGTACAAACATTAGTGTAAAAAGCTATTGCTCCAATGTTTTGCAGCATACGTTTTAAAGTTTCACATAGCTTCTGAATGAAAAATCCAATATGAGAAATTATGAAGCTAATGATACTTTCCCTTGAACTAAGAAACACCATGTTAACTAAAAAAACCCCTAAAAATCACTGCAGTGCTTCCTTCCAAATAATTCTCAGCACACCTTCTACAAGACATCAAAATTTCCACAAGATTTAGTCTCATGCTGCCTTGGATGCACTCAAAAAATAAGAAAATGATGAAGGAACTTCCAGACTGGCTTTTTAACTGAATATTTTATTTAAGGTGAGGCTACTGTAAGCCAGAGCATTATTTTTAGGGAAGAAAAATACCAATCAGATATCTAGACAAGAAGATGTTCTCAGATTAAAGCAAATATAAAAAATCCATAGGCCTTTAAAGCTGATATTTTTCTTTATTTTATTTTCTGTTCTTCTTTAAGAACAGAAATATATAAATTTCAACACAAAAATTGGATTAAGAGAAAAAAAGCAAATCTAAATCTAGATTTAATTGGTTTGAAAACGCCTTAACTTTCTCTGTTTTATAAATGTATGTCTTATTCTACAGTGTTACTTATATATACATGCATGCACATTTTTATATCATTCAGATTTATAATACCTATGCTTAAGAAGCACCGGATTTTGAGTTATGGTTTTGCATTTGCTTTTGCCTTTTTTTTTTTTCTTAATGGAACAGTTCAAGCCACATTTTTCTGAGAGAAGAAAGCAGTTGCAGAAGGTTGGAACATGGTTGTGAGGGAAATTAATGCATCACTGACAACATTCCAGTCCACTTGATGACAAAATTCTTGTTGTCTTCAGTTTGGTGATTGTTTCTTAGCAGTCTTGGTATATATTTCCTTTTTTTTTTTTTAAATTATATTATCTTTCAATATAAACCAACACCTCAGGGAAAAGATCATGGCAAAACAGACTACTGATACTATAATCAAATCCTGCTTGTGAAAATCCAGAGATTTTTACCAAACTTTTTCACTGCACTATCAAACCTCATTGGTATCTCAGAAGAAGGATATGCAACACGTCAGTCATGGCGACACTTTAGTACATTTTCAAGGTGTTAACCGGGGTCTGAATTCTTTCTTAGTTTTTTTGCAAGCAGTAAGTCACAGTTTGAAAAAAGTTCTGCTGAGACTACACTGAGGTGTGAAGGCTGCTTTCCCAACCAGATTTCAAAAATAACTTAGCTGCTAAGTACAGAGTTTTAAAACAGTTAAAAAAAAAAAAATTATGCATATTGGCTTGAAATTAATGCTATTTTTAATTTCATTGCTATCAAATTTTGAGGGTAATGTGATTATTTTTATTGAAAATAAGGTCATTACTCTTAATGTGTCTTCATCAGGGGAAGGATTTTATATTCATGGACTGCTATTATGTTAGTGGTGTGAATTAGATCAGACATTATAGCAATTTAAAAATGTAACAACATGTAAGATAATATAGTTCAATATTTTCAGAATTATTGCTCACAATCTTATAATTTTGTACTGATCAATAGAATGAAGTATTTATTAACTATATTTCAGCTGAAGGTCATTTACACAAAAACTTGCATAATAAGCCTGAGTGTTAAAAGTCTTATATAGAAAAGAGTCTTTCTGCTTCCACATAGGACAACTACATTCTGGCAAATGTATCTGTAATTATTGCAATTGTATCACTACTGGTCAATATATTATTTTATGTTAACTCTTTTGGAAATTGCCTGTCATCAGTTTTTGGAAAATATATTCGACCTGTTTCTGCACTTGCACATATGTAAGTGAAGATAATTGTGAAATAAATATTGCAGCCCATAGGAATCAAATTATCCTGACACATAAAAAATGCAAATCCACCAGGAATAGAAGGACTCTGTGGGAATTATAAACTGGAAGAAGACTCTCAAGTCTTCTTCAAGACTTCATCTAGAAATCTAATTTAACTCTTTCTTGGTAGTTCTTAATCTGGTAGGTTTGTTTTCATGGAAGTTGACCTGGGTGGAACAGAGTAGAACAATCATGACAACTGCAGCCAAGCCATAGACTGACTTCACAAGGACAGTATGTGCTTGAACAGAATTTGTGAAGTGGCTTAGAAAGGAATACTAGAAAGCAGCAGAAAGCTCAGGATCCTTTGTCTTGCAGACCAGTATAAACAGTGGAATATTTGAGATGTTCTGATTATAGCAAATGCTACAGGATGAAAATAATGAGATTTACTCACCAGCTTCATTATCACTGAGTTGAACATTCATCCTAAGATTAAGGAACAGACAGTGGTTTGCTCTGTTGTCCTTTAAGTTGTAATCCACACTGCATTTATAATTTTGAGCCTTACTGTCCTGGGACAACTGAAAACCCCAACCAAAGAAAACAACTCAAATCAACAGTCCCCACTATTTTAGGTGGGCTTTGATTCTGAAAACATGAGGTAAAAAATCTCAACATTTGTTGCTTTTAGCTCAATCTGTGGTGGAGAAATCAGACTGTGAAATACTTGTCTTGCATATAAAAAAAATAAATTCTGGCAACCCTACTGTGGTACAGCACCTTATCAGGATATGGGTGGAAATTCAATTTCTTTGAAGAATTAAATGGACCATTAAACCATCCGTCATGGAGACATGGATGGATTGACATCCTGCAATGGCATTTGAACTACCCACTTTGCTGTCTTTGCCAAATGTTTCAAATTTTTTTACTTTCCCTTTTTTTTTTTTTTTTTTCCCCTGACCTAGCCTTAGGCTGATAAGAAAAGATAACATGAACTAAAGAGCCATGGCAAATTAGTTTATCATCACTACTAACACTACCCTCAAACAGTCCAGGAAGCCTTCCAGCAAGGATTAAGAGTATAATAAAGTTGCATCTAACATTTCTTGTGTTCATTTATCTAGAATGTTTGCTGGCAATGATGAGTGTATTTTATTAAAGGTATCTGCACAATTACCTTGAAGGAATAAAGCTTAAGCCTATTAAATTACTAAATATCCAAGTTCCATGGTGAACTTAAGGGGCTTGCTTCTGTTTGGAGGGATATGGGCATGGATTACCAGCTGCATAGGTTATACACTCACTATTGCTCATTCATGCAAACTCTGGTTTGAATAATCATGCCTAACTTCAAAACCTATCAGAAACTCCCTTTATCTGAAAATGTGAACAAGAAGCCTGTGAGAATGGTATCCAGAGGGCTTCCTGTCACAGCTGAAATGATAATATTTGAAGGAAAAGGAATTTTATCATTCTGTTTCTTCATGAATCAGTAATATTATACAAGCCAGATTGAGAGCAGTTTTGTGCAGTTGTTTCAGCTTTTTATCAGGTCATATCTTCTGTGAACATCATATAGTATTCCAGATACAGTTGTCTGAATGCCAGCATACACTCAGAATCTGCATTTTACAGAAGGGAAGTATGAGGTAGTCCTATCAAATGATGGTTTCGAGGCATTTAAAGGAAATGCCAGAGACATGAGACTCTTGTTTAAGCTTTTTGCTTCTTTCCATTTACTTGCTGCAGCTGACCTCATGGTTTATAACATTACAAAGAGTTTTTTTCACACAAAACATTTTCTTGTTCATGTTAAAAAACTTGTTAAAAGACTATCACTTTATCTAACATAGACAATGCAGGCTTGATCCTGAAAGACTGAGATTTCTACTAACTGCTGATTTCAGTTCTCAGAATTAAGCCCTATTTCAGTTGAAGCAATATATAATTAATCTTTTGCCAACTCAAATTGCGACCTCTCTCTCTCCATTCATCCTCTACTCATGGAAAGTCCAAGGAAAACTTTTTCTTCATTCCTTAGAGGAAACAAAAACAACTTAAGGAGTATTAATAACCAAGTAGACATAATTTAAAGCAGTATTAGGACAGCAGCAATGAAGCCAATAACAACATTATAGAAAGCTGGTATCTGTACTATTTATGACCAGAGTGGGAAATATGGTCTGTTTCTTAGTAATTTCCATGAAAACTCAATGAAAATACACTGTTGCCTATAGAAAATGCCAAATCCTCAAGAAGAAAAGGAGACTGTCCTTTCCTGTGCTCATGTGTTGGGTGCAGAGGACATGGCTCTCAGTCATGCTGCTTTTTCCCCAGGGTAGTGTGAGTAGCCCCCAGGCAGCCTCTCTCTATTCCCTGCGTCCACTTCTCATGCTTTGGCTATCATGTACTGACAAGTCTTCTATCTAGATTAGCAGGCCCATTACCAAAGGTGCTCTTACTCCCTTTTGTCTGATGGAGATACCCTTTCTCTCTAGCAGTCATCATTTCTCAAAAAGGATACATTTCAAGTTTGATAGCACTCAGATTAGATGGATATACGTGTATTCAATAGTCTGGTTATTCAGTTTGGATAGCTCTAAAATTAGCACATTAACTATCTGATTCTCTCAGGGGTTTTAGCCTTAACCACTATCTGAAAAGAGTGTCTTCATACTTATGGAATAAAAGACAATATCAAATATGGTTTATTACTATTTACAGCTGTTGATACATCTGGAAAACTTTCCATTTTATCGTACTGAATAATAGATGCTATAAAAAAACCCACAATTTTTGTTGTTGTTGCTGCAGTTATTCCTGTTGCGTACAATGTGTAAAATTAGTAGAACAGAGTAAGGCTGGAATTTTCAGTACAGAATAGGACAATGTTCTACTATGTTCTAGTACATACCAGGTTCTCAAAGCTCATAGACACAAATGCTTAAATTCTGTGGGTTTTCTTAGTTTCCTAGGCAGATATCTTTCTGGTTATGCTGTGGAGTCTCCATGGAGTATTGCCCTTGAGTACTCCGTGCCCTCATGTCCATTAAGATATCTTCAATTTATGAGTCAGGTTGTGCTGGTAAATGGAAGAGTCTTTCATAAGAAATATTCAAAGAACATTTTGACAGGATTGCATTTCCATTTCCAGTTGGAAATGCTGGCATCTGTAAGTCTGGTCATTTAGAATAATCTTTGGGAACTTCCTTTCCTTTTATGCAGGTAAATCAGGGATAATTTAAAAGCAAAGTACCTTTAGAAAATGCAAGTCAGATGCTTTCATCTTCATGACCTCATAATTATCTTTCCATTGTGAGATCTTCTTGGGTTATGGCTACTGATTAAAAGGTGAAAGGTTGAGGAGAAAGTGAATGGCAGAGAATTACATGCTCCCATTCCTTTTAAAGGCACTTCCTTTATGGCAGGTATGATAAATACCAACCTTTATTCATGTTACAGGTCTGAATTGGTGCCATATGATGATGAATTCCTATACAAAGACAAGGAAGGACCTGATTAAGAGTTAAAAAAAAAGTATGAACACAGATGGAGAGAGAAAACTTGAAATTGGAAGATGGCAGGGACATCTGACAGCATTATGTTTCCAATGAAGAGGGGGAAAAAATGTCTGGGAAAAAAAAGAGAAAAAACTGTTCTTTTAGCCCCCTGACACCCACATTTCAATCTGGGAAAAAAAAAATGAAATCTTGTTTTGATTCAGTTCTGTAATGTAACAGAGATGGATGAATCACATGCAGGAAGCTGTTTTGACTTCCAGCACATCAAAATAAATTTTATTCTTTCACTTTCCTTTGGAAGGCATATAATCTGCAAGCTCCTTGTATATGCATGTATCGTCTCAAAATCTTTTATTTTCTTGAAATTCCTAAGAACCTGTATGAGAGCTTTCTTAGGAAAATTCAAAGAGTTTCATCTTAGTATTTCCTGACACCCACGTGAAACTGATAGCAGACTCCTATTTATTCAGGCACAGCCTTAAGCAAGGATTACTGTAGAAGTTCTCCTAGCCCAAAGGCAATCCAGATCTCATCTAATCTGAAACTCACCATTGTAATGTGACATCTGTCCTGTTTGGTGGTTGTTGTTGTTGTTGCTGTTGCTTTTATTGTTTATTTCTTCCCCTAAGGATAGGTCTGTAATGCTGATAGAAGCAGAAAATCAAAATTTCGATCCTGTCCTCAAAACTATCTCCAGACTGGACAGCATGGAGCTGAAGCAAATGGTCTCCCCTAGACTAAAACAAAGGAGTCAAAAAAAGGAATTAAATAAAGGAGTAAATGAACACATGGACATCTTCTACCTTTGTAAACCTAGAACCAGAGTCAGGATAATCTCTGTATAATAACTCAGGATTTCTTCAAGTGATGCACAACCATGTGGCTGTAGCCAGGTGGATAGTCTATTGAGGGATTTCAGACATTCTAAGTAATTATGTTTAAAAATAAATGAGGAACTATTTGGGCACCTTAACAGTTCAGTGACAGAAAAGAGTAGAGCAGAAGTCATCCTTCAGTTATGCTGGTTATTCTGATTCAAACTTTCAGTTACTGTCTGCTACTTATTTTTCTATGTTTAAGAAAAATCATCAAGTGTATGAATTTTCAATAAATGAAATTAGTCTTTACTCTCCTGAAATATATTTTATATAAAACTTTACCAAAGCCTCTAGACAAATAACTGAATTACCTGCAATGCCTGGTGCATCAAAATTCTTCAAAGATAGCATGTAGGAAAACTCACTCCATTTCAAAGGTTTCTTGGCTTTGTTAGGGTATTTTTTTCCCAATAGTCTTTTGTCATTTCATTCCCTGCTGTCTTATACTGTGGTACTGTAATCAATAGACATGAATAAAAGAACAACCATAAGGATGCTTAAAGCAATTGCTTCAGACACTGAATATGCAGCAAATGACAATATTAATAGGGCTGCAACACTGGTAGGAAACAGTAGGATTTACTAGTAGGGATACAAGGCCAGTAGCAAGACTGTAGTATCCATCGTGAATGATAATCAAAAAACATACTTTACCAACAGTTCTGATAGCATGGGAGTTACTACAGTTGGGTTTTTTTTTGTCATCCCAGTACTGTGATATATTTATGTTTTGTTCCCTGTACAAAGTTTAAGCCTCAAAAAGGATGCAAAAGTGAATGTTTGGGACTGAATTTATTTTAAAAATGAAATTATTTCTAAATTTTGCCTTGCTGTTCTAGGACCTTTGAGGAAGTCTGGTGGTTTTACTGTAATTAGTCTGATCTTAATTCGAAGACAATTTGATTTATTTGGAAAGAGTCCAATAAGTTCACCACCAGTAGCTGGTGAACTAAGCTAGAGAATTAGGCACTTTCTGTCAACAGGACTTGTTACGACCTACTTCACAATGCTGATATTCTAAATGAACCCAGTGAATAAAATTAATCTTATCATGGTTTATACAGTGATTGTTCTACATCTATAACTTGGTTTTGTTGTGAAATTGATTCTTAAAATCCTGTTCTTTTTCTTAGCCCTGTATGGAGCCACACATGGCTGCTATCAGGCTGGAATGCCAGCACCAAGTTTCCATTGCTGGGGCAGCACCATGTCTTCATTCTTGTTGATAGACACAGAAGACATCATGTAAAACCAAGGTTGTAGTTTAGGGGGAAACCAGGAATCTGAGTACTTCTGCACATTTTAAATAAAGATAATAGATGTTCAAGAGCTGTTGCATCTCTTAGCCATTGTTTTTTAGCATAAAATCAGAGAAATTGAAAATAAGGTTAATCTTTTTATTTTATCAACAATTTCACAATGTCCAACTAAAATAATAATAATAAAAAAGAAATAAATCTAAGTTTTATACAAATAAGACAAGGAAAAGCATAACTCTAAACTATATTCTAGATTTGCCACGGTGTTTCTTGGGAAAAGTAGAGTTGGGTTACATATGCTCTCACAGAAAGCAATGAATAAGTATCAAAGTTAGAAAAAAGTATGTTTGTGCATATGTGTAGATGGATGGATGGATGGATGGATGGATGGATGGATGGATGGATAGATGGACAGATAACTAGATAGATAGAAGGATAATAGATGATAGATGGGAGATGAGAGAGAAAAGATGAGAGATAATGTCAGATTTCATAGAAACTGATGGTTGTATAATTTTGTGACAGTTTATTTTAGATTTCCATGGAATGTCTCAAACTTATACTCTTACACACAGCATTGCCTGTTGCCTTAGATATGTTCTCAATGCAAATCTGCACTTAAAATTCTCTTGTGTTATATTTAGAAGACAAAAAACTTTACATAGCCTGTAAAAACCCCTTTACTGGAGTGGAGATACAGTTTTCTGAAGGCTGCAGTGTCTTAATAAATTGCTCCAGGAATGAACATTTTTTTGACATCTACCTAATTAAGTTAAAAGTTAATAAGTTCTCTTGGTTGTTCCTTTCTTCAGGAAGCATGCAAAAAATGCACTGAAGTAAGGAAGTTCAAGGTTTCAGTATCTGCTGCCCTTGGTCTTTCTCAGGAATTCTTTAGCTGATTACATGCTTCTCCTTTCAACAGCGTAAGCTTTGTATCTCCTGTTTTGTAAAGGATCATTTCACCAGCCACTCTCTTTAAGGCCACTCTTGGTCAGTTAGAAAAGTTAGCATCTGGATGTGAGTATTCCTACCACACGCAATTAAAATGCCCAAGGGAATGAATTTTCTTTTGATTTTTTTTTTTTCTTAAACAAAAGCAATCTTTATAGACATACTTACAATGTTACAAATGTTTTTTCTTATGTATGAGATCTGAAATTCTTTCTGATTTCAGTGCCTTTGTTATTTTTGCTTTATTTTCTGAATTAATCCAGTTTTCCCTTTCTGTTAGCAATGACAGCCAGTAAATAACAAACATTTCATGTAACTGAAAAGTAGTTATCTAAAAGATAGGTTTAATTCCACACATTTAGAATGCTACACTTCATAGTAAGATATAAGATCTGGGTTTATCCTTGTGTCAGCTCTAAACTGGCGCAAATCCATTAATTTTGATTAAATTCTGCCTTATGCCTAATTTATGTGAGCATAATTGAGGAGGATTAGGACTTAATTATAATTATACATAATTATCCATGATTATAGTAAATGCCAACATTAAGTCAAAATAGTAAGGCTAAACTGTTGGGGATCCAAGCTGAGATGATGAGTCGCAGTACTTTGAGTTGTCAAGCACCTGCAAGACATACTGAGGCTGGAATGAAAACCTAGCCATAAATGTTGCTAGGAATCCTAAAATTGAAAGTTCAAAACTGGTCAAATTTTTGACTATGTGAAGATGACAAAACTATTTCTTGATTAAGAATTTCTGCACTCAGAAAGTACAAAGGGTCAGGTCAGGTTTGTGAAGCCCTGGAGTGGGTGTGAGCATTTATCAGTTTCTAAACTCTTAAACTGAAGCTTCTGAACACTTTCCTACAGTTTCTTCTTATCTTTCCCTTTCATCTCAATTGAAAATCATTCCAAAGGTCTTTCCCATTTCCTCTGGCTAAGGATCCTCATCATGACTTGATACAGAACTTAGAAATTTAGTTTCATTTTTATATTTAATGTCCTTAACAGTTAATTATGTTTTAAAAATAAGCCTATTCAAATGCCTAAAAATTAGTCCTGTCATTAAAGGACAGAATAGTTAATTTTTTTATTACTACTTTATAATATTCTAAGAAGAATAATTAAAACCAAATCTGGCCTAAAGAATAAAGATTTTTCAAGGTGCAGCTAATATATTATTTGCATCATAGTAAGAACTAAAGGACAAAAAAGAGGTAGAAGTATATAGACAAAGCATGCAGCATGAGTCAATGTCATGAGTGAAGTCAAATTGTTCATGACCACTTTCAGACAAATACTCAACTTTCTTTTTTCACCACTGGGACAGAATATGACACACAGACTTTGCACCAACTTCTGACTCTTGTACAAGAAATTGTAATGCAGAAGGAGTGCCATTTGTGCTGCCTATGTGAATTAGCCTTAGCCAGTGTACATCTAATGAACGTGGTCCTTATGGGGATATTTAATTCTTGTCAGCCTCTTTAGATTCCTGAGCTGTAATAACTTAGGACCAGTTCTTTTAGTACCAGCACTTCCTAAGGAGTACGTAGCCATCTGCCTCATTACATTCATAGAACATAGCACCATGATTGGGGTTAGAAGGGACCTTAAAGCTCATGTAGTTCCAGCCCCCTGCCATAGGCAGGGACACCTTCTACTAGACCAGGTTGCTTAAAGCCCCATCCAACCTGACCTTGAACACTCCCAGGCATTGGGCTCCCACAGCTTCTCAGGGCAGTGCCTCACCGCCTCACCGTAGATAACTTCTGTTATGTTTAATCTAGATATACTGCCTTTCAGTTTAAAGCCATTCCCCATTGTACAATCACTAGTTGCCCTTATAAACAGTGTGGGATTTTGGGTCATTCCTGTATGTATGTTCTAGAGCAGAAGTACTAATACTTTATGTGTGCTTCTAGGGAACAAATGATGCTGTCTATATTTAACAGCTACCTTGAATTCAGGCTGGGTGAACATGGAATAAACTGTCTGGCTAAAAGCCGCAAAAATAGAAGCAAGCACTCACCCACTGGTGAGAATCTTCCACCTGGTAGACAAAAGCCCTCATCTTTGTGTTACCTGTCCTGATTCAAATTTTTCTTTCATTCTTACCTTTGAGATATAGCTTAAAGTAAACTAACTTTTGCAGTTTAAATTTTTTCCCACACATTTACAAGCTTCCCTTAAAGAAGGAAGAAAGGAAAAAACTCATGAAAGCTTGTAGATACATAATGAGCTTTGAGTCACCTATCTATAACTATTCTGCTTTTTTATTCTGACTTTAATGGTAATTTCAACCTGGAAAATAAATATTTTCATGTAAAAATACTTAAATACAATATTCTATTCATTTAATGTCTAAAATTAATTTGGAGCATGGTTTTTTTTTTTTTTTTAAGTCTCCATATCAACTTCTGATTAAAAAGAAAATGCTTTTTCTACAGGAATATGTTCCATTGGAAAATTCTAGGTCCATTCAGACCATTGACATTCCTCCTATAGCTATGGAAGCTAGAGAAGGAAGCTGTTCTCCATGAAATATTTTACCTTTGAAGGCCTGGTATCTCTTTTCATCCATTTTGCATTTCAGTGCTCTTTGGAGGGAAAAATGCTGCTGAGTGGCTGATTTTTTATTTTTATTTTTTTGCATCATCATTTACTGTTACAGAGCTGTATAAACAGTAGTAAATTTAATTTGTTACCGTGCCCATTTCATAGGAAATTGTAGCTAATTTTGAGCAGTAGTGAAAAGGTTAACCTTCTAGTAAATTAGATGGATAACAAGGGAAGCGGATTAGCAAAAAGAGGAGCTCAGTCACTGACCTTACAATGCTTCTTTATCTTCTACATTCATCTCTTAGGCTCAGTCCAACGCTGCGGCATAAAGCCAAAGCTATGGTACAAGTATTGTATTCCCAGAGGAACAGCGTATTACTTGTGTATGCTTGGTTGCTTTTTTGCTGTGAGCTTCTGAATCATATAGGAACAAGTTTATTCATACATTTACCCCTTATTTAACATGCTTATTGAATGGTCAGGAATCTTCTTAAAGGATAGAAGTATTAAGATGTAGCTGACACAGAAAACAGATGAAAATCTTAGTGTTATCATTTTCTAAAGAAATGGTCAAACATACTGAATGACAACAGAAAACAAGTGCAAAACTTACATTTGTGGCTTTGAGAGTTAATACAGTATCATACAAAAAACATGGCATATATTCTTAAATAATATGTTTTATGACAATATGGCTTGGAAAGAAAACTTAAAATTCTGTAAGTGGGATACTCAACTTGTCACGAGAAAGTCATATCCTGATGAGGTATTTTTCATTGTTTTTCTCTTATCAAACTTATTTTTTCATATTTTTTTGTATATATTGTCTTAAGACATGTCAATAAAGCCAGCTGGATTTTGAGTCTGCCACTTTGGGATGGAAAGTTAGATTTTCAGTGACGAAAGTATTTCAACCATCGGTTTGTTATACCTTTTTTCCACAGAAAAAACGAAAATTTCCTTTGGTAGATAGAATAAAGGAACTGTTGCCGCTTTGTTTTTGCACTATCCACCTATAGCCTGCCCTTGTTTCCACCTTCTCAAAAGGTATTGTATAAAATTGTTGTAGTTATGACCTGATCCTCTCATCAGCTGTTTATTGTGTCATTTGCATTTTACTAACTGGTAGTTAGCTCAGTGGGAAGCTAACAAGCCATCACAGTCATAAGCTGAATGCTGTTTGCATGCAGGCTCAACAGCTTCTGGCATCCTTCACAGTTATTCTTCACTTAGGAGGAAAAAAAAAAAAAAAAATGCAGAAAAGCAGGAATATGCCAGAACATTTTGGGGAAAACCTGAGGTCAGCTTCTATTTTGTAGTCTGCCTTCACAGTAGATGACTTTTTTGCTTCTTGTTCCTTTGACTTATATTAAAGCCCAGAGTGTTAGTGGTTTTTTAGAAAAAAAAGTCAACCTTTCAGATTTCTTCAGCAACATTATCCTTCTCTTCCCTTCAGCTCTTCTACGTAGCATCCTACAATGCATAATTATTATTTAGATTTATACTTCAGAACATAGGAGGACCATTAATTTTATGTATATGATCCTATGCCTGAATGGGTTCTCCAAGAAATGCTGTAATATTAATTAATAATAATGAAAACCCTGATAAATACAGCAAAGACTAGTCATCGGGAATTGCAGTTTCCCGACATGCCAGGCCATTAATGAGAAGAATTTTCATAATGAAATAATCTCTGGCATGTAATAAAGCAGGAGATAAGTAAGTATATGCCTTAACTGAAGTCCAAACCTATGAAATTGCATGTGAAAATGAATGAAATAAAAATTCTTCTTGCTCGAATTATGGTGATTCATTTAATTCCTCTGAGGTAGCTAGCATGCTGGCTTCCTACCGTATCTGGGCAACACTGGCATGAGGTGATTTCAATTTAACAATATTTGCCAAATATATGGTCACCCCAGGTCTTGCACATGGTGTTCCCAGCGTGCATTTGACATAAACCATGAAGACCTGGGGCAGAAACCAACGCTATCTGTGTACAAAGATCAGCACCGAGTTATTTTTTCAGAAGATATCTCAATCAGCAGGGGACTCTGCTAACTTTTTTTTCTTCCACAATGTGCCCTCATTGCTTGTGTGTTTGAATAATCAGACATTTGAGTGATCCTTTCATCTCTTCCAGGGGGTTTGCAGGGACCCTCTGAACTAGGATGACAGGATTTGGAACCTGAGAGTTGGTGCTCTTTGTTTGTTGTGGCCTATCATCAGTCAAATCCAGTGTGTAGGTTAATAAGGCTTAAACTTTAAGGGAACGGTGAACACCTGATTGACAAGCCTGTGAATAAAAGTGCAGTGGGAAGTTTTGTCTTTGTGAAGTTAGTATGCACAGGAACACAACTGAAGTTTAGAATGAATTGTAATCAGTTTTATTAATGCAGGGAATCTTATTCGATGATTTAACATCACTTTGTGGAATTCAAATAAAGTTTCAAATTATATCATAGATTTCAAATAAAATTCTAAGGTATTTCTGTTTTGGTTGGTGGTTTGTCTTTGCTTAAAATTAGAGCAATATATTTCTTTTGTCTTTTTTATTATTTTTTTAACAATATTGAAAGTCTTACTCTGATAATAAAAAAAGAAGATATTACCCTACAGCTACCTAGAAGTTAAAGATAGTGTCCAGTGCTTCAAGTTTTTCAAACATGTGACTCAGTCATTTTTTATTTTAGACAAGTAATAGGCAGTGAGTGCATACTGTGCTTGGGACAGTCTTTCTGGAAGTTCAGAGGAGCTGCAGGGAGCATGGTACGAAAATCATAGTAACTATTAATAGGATCCATATGTTCTTCATTTCCACTAGTACTTTGAAAATCACAGACTTTTCCTGTATGTATAATTCTAGAGTTGGTTGAAAATTTCTGAGGTAAGCTGACTTCGAGTGGGAAATGCAATTCCACAAAAACCAGAACACTTGTCAGGAATCCAGCAAAAACTTGTAATTCAACATAAAGAGGTAACAATTTTAGTTAATTCTGGTCAGAATTTCTGCTCTGCAAAAGACTTGATTATTTTGTTTTGCACCAAAATTTTGAAAAAACACCATGGAATAGCTTGATTCCAGGAATATTTCCTCTTGAAAGAATATTCCTTCAGTAACTCAAGATAATATCTATACCATTTGCACTGAAAAAAATCCAATTCTTCACACATTAGAGAGTACAAAATGTCTTTGTAAGTAAATAAAGGGAGCAAGTTAGGGATTTCTTACCAAACTGATTGTCACAGAGTGAATTTTTTTATGCACCATTCTGACAACATTTTCAACCAGGCAGGTTTCTGACTTAAAATGGCAGTTATTGTCAAAACCAGAAGGAAAGGATCTACTCAGTGCATATGGAACACCAAGACCCAGAGCCAAAAAAATAAGAAAAGAGTCTGATTTCAAAGCATTTCCTTGTCTTTAGTTGCTACATGGTGTGTACATAACTGCAGGCTGCTGCTTCTGAACACTTAACAAGAACAGCGTCTTCTCTATTCTTATTGAGCACCAGTTCAGTTCAAGGAAATTGAATTAGAAAACTAGAGCACTGCAGATGTTGTGGATAGCATCTTCTTGCATATGTTGCTTTCCCAGAGAGGGAAGCAGGGGAGGAGGAGAACAGGACGTTTTCTACGCTCGTGTGCTTGGAGAGTCCATCAAATTCAGTGTATCTGTAAACTCGCAGATTTTGTCATGTGTTGCAGAGATGGAATCTGAGCACTGACTTATGAATTTTCAGTTTCAGCACCTGACCATTTTAATAATTATGTAGGTCAGGCTCTATGTTTGTGCTGTAAAATGCATATGTATCCATTCTACCCAGGGTACATTCAACAGAAATAAAGCAATATTAATCTTGAATTTAAGACACCCCTCCTACTCTGGTGACTTACATTTAACAGAAAACATGAAGATTATCCTATCCAGAATATTACAGAGTTGGAGTAAAGTATTTTTCTGTAATGCAGGATTTATGTATTCAAACTTCAGAAGAGTATGGAGTTCCTGAACAAGTAATCTAAGCAGTCTGCTGTTACGTAAAGAGTTAAGGAAACACTGATTAGATATATGATGGCACTGGACTCCTCTAACACAAAGTCCTTTGTCCTACTCTTTGGGATCAATCATTTGAACCAGAGATTGGCAGTGCCATAGGTCAGGTGATCAGTTTTCCTGCAGAGACTTCCCCATGGCTTGTTAGGAGAGGAAGCCTGTCATTTCACTAAGGTAGAGATCAGCTGTTGCAATGAACCACTTTTTATATATGAAATGCAAAGTTGAATTAATTAACCTTCATGCATTTGCCAGAAGCTACCAAGCTATGCTCATGCTCCTCTTTAGAATCACAAAAATGTTATGCAAACCTTGGTCTGCAACTTTGTCCTTTAGTTACCTTTTTAAGAGAATAAGAAATGCTTGATTACACACCTCAGAGCAGAAGAGGATTCCACATTTTCTTTCTGAGTAAACACAGGCACACAGTTTTCTGCTTGATTCAGGAACTTCATCTATAGAGAGTGACAGAAGCTTAGACATGACCCTGCTTCTACAGTTTAATCTAATGCTGCCACCAGGTCCATTCTTCATATAAGGTATTTGATGATTTTTCATGGGTGCCTTATTCTTTCCGTTGCATACAATATTTTCCCTTAGACAACGGAATCTAAGCAGACTGAATCACCCTGCCAGCAAGTGCCGAGTGTCAGGTGCTTCCTACTAAAGCTGGCACAGAATTATTCAACAGCCCTCTGCTTCTGGTCACCTGCCACATGAACATTTGTGTTGTCCTTGATCCACTTGCAAAGCATGTGATCTGACATCCAGTTTCATGTTCCAGTGCTGCTCCCCCTCATCCCTCTATGCTTTAGAAAAAATCACCTAAGATAACATTGGATTTCAGTAGAAAGTGGTAGAAAAAGTTTTCTGCTTTTTCTTATTTGGGAGACAATACCACATCATTACCCTCATTTCTTCCCTTAACAGGTATAAATGAAAATAAAACTCTCAGGACTGTGGGATACTTAAAATTTTTATGTTGCATTTCTTTGAATCCAAGGGATTAGTCTGGGGCATTCCTCTCACCCTAAATTGGCACAGGCTAGGTTATCTGCCCGAATGCTGGCACTTGTGCTTGAGAGTCAGCGCCTTTGATTCATGAATATTTGGCTTTGATACAAGCATCCCTGTTACCTCTTGCACTGTGGATCTGGCACAACCCCTGTTGGTACTTCCATGAGGACATACAATGTTCCAAGCCTCCCCCACTGCGTAGACAATTCCTTAGAGGGGCAGGCTTTCCAAACACATTGTTTCAAAGAAATAAATCACTCATTCGTGAAAAATGAAAAAAAAAGAGCACAAATACCATCAAAGCAAATTCAGGGATTTGCCGCCCACATCACTGACATCATGCTGCCAGCTAGTGAGCACTGAATAGGACTCCTTACAGAGTCCATCAATGCCACTCTTTAAATGGCAATTGCCTGAAGGGGCTGCTGGTTTGTGATATGAGGTACTTCTTCCTTAGCAGGAGAAAGGCAGCAGAGGCTGGGATTTCAGCGCAAGTCCCCTCAAATGGCAACAAAACACACGGTTGCTTGGCCTGCCATAATATTTCTTTTTCAAAGGACTGTCCTCTGGTTTTGGAAGGCGATTAATTTATACTAGGATTTTTTTTTTTTTTTTTAATGGAAAAGACACATCTGATTATCAGAAAGAACTCTATTTAACTGGAGATTAGTCGGATAAGAGAAGCAGTGAGGGCTTCTTATCATTTATGGACCAATTAAAACAGACCTAAGTGAGGTTTGTCCAAGCTAATCCCAGAGCTGGCGCGCTGGGGCGTGTGATACATGGATGCACTGAGCTGCCTGGAACTGAGCCAGCTCACATCTGATGCACTGCTCCCACATCAGACAGTATTGCGCCCAAACTAATAAGCCCTGCAGAGAAAATGCAGTGACAGGTCACTCTGGCACAGTACTGTGTAACATATACAGTCTGGACCTAACAGCATGGGTTTCCACTAGTTGTGCTATTTCTACCACAGTTCCATTTCATGGCATAGGCATACAGTAATTCTGTACATCAGGGTCTTTCACAGCTCAGCATGTGTTTTTGCACATTCTTCTGTCTCATAGCATTGCCTTTCCACTGCTTTTCCTGTGATACTCTGTCTTGTTTGCTTCTCAGACAAAAGACTCAAGTTTACCTGCGACAGTCCTTGTTTCTGGGACGTCACTCCTGCATTTGCTCATACTTTGCCACACACCAGTTCTGCTGTGATGCTTTTGAAACTTCAGCTGGTTGAGGTGACCTGGGTAGCTGGATTATAACAATACAAAGCAAAAAGCGAAGCAGCAAAGGTTAAGAATCTGTAGCCTTTATATTAAGTATGGTGTCACCTTAGCTTCAGTTCTTACTTGCTTCTGAATACATCTTCACATTAGCTGCTCTACATTTTTAGAGGAAGCAACACTTACCCTGAGAGATAAAGCACAGAACAAGGGGACGCTGACCTGAGGATCTGAGGCACCTCAGAAATTCAAAGAAATAAAAAATAGAAATTGAGACTATCAGGAATGATCTTTTGTTGAGTAGATGGATAGAATGATCAATGATGTCTTTCTGTAATGTCTGACAGATAGTCCAAATTTATAATCAGCATAGGAAAACAGCTGCATATCATAACCATATGGCACTGAGAATACACATTATTGTACAGTAGTACTGCACTAATTTAAGGTCTGTCACCACTTCCATTATGGGCCTCTGTTTCCAACAATAAGAAACTCTCACACAAGCACTTATCCCAAGCTGAATATGATCTCTGCCACTACAGGTCTTAGATCTACAGATGCTTTAAAAAATATTTTATTTAAATAGCCTGGCTCTTTTCTCATTACATGAGTTAAAGGTTTCAGTTTTTGCCCTCATTGTTCTAAATTCACTTTATTTAAGACAATAAAATTCCATGGATTTGGAAATGGTTAGGCATATTCCATCTGCTATGGGCCACTTTTCTGACTGAAAGAGTCATTAAGCATCTGGTGAATTTAAAAGCTACTGTATAACTATATATATGCACATATATAGTTACATTTATGGTGAAAAAAATTCACTGAAATCATATCCATTCTATGGGAACTCAAACTTTTTGTGAAGTTGTTCTACATAAGGCTGGTCAGACGACATGACCCTGTCAAAGGAAATGAAATGATATTTGTTCTCCACCTGGATCAAAGTCTGTGTCCTTTTTTTGGCCTGCCTTAGCTCCCCTCGGCTGCAGAACTGGTATGTCTCCACCAAACAGGAAGCAGCTTTCTGGCACCGTAAATTTAGGGGAAAAGCCTGCAGTGGATCCACAAAGGCCCTACAATCTGTCATAGACATTATGCACAATCTAAAGGAGGCATCTCCTGTGGAAAATGGCATCTCTGATTTCCATTTTTGAAAATCTCTCCACGGCAGAGGTAAGTATATCGCACCTGCTGTATATCCACAAGTTCAATGTTGATGTGACAGTAACCATCACTCAGAAAGTTCATGCCAATGATAAATATGCCCCAGTTAATAATAAGTTGATGAAAATCTTTTCCTGAAGGTTCATGGACCCGAATCCTCTTTTGATTCCCAGTGTCAGAGAAGCTGCTACAGCTGAATTCAGGGGAGCTACGCCTCTCCAGAAAGCATCAGGAGGAAGAGGAAGGTGTTCAGCCCTAAGTTCATCTCATCTGAAAGGACTGCTGTTGTTCTTGTGGGGGAGGACTACCTCTTTTTATTTTTCCCAGACCAGTCTGAGAAATGGTCAAAGCAGTATCTTGAAAAGAATAAGAAGAGGGCAGTTCTATGTGGCAGATCTATGTGACCATCCCCCTCACTGCTCTCCCAGCTTCCAGCTACATCCAAGTGGTTTCCTGAGCTGGATGCATTTTTTTACGTACTCATTAATTCTCAATGGATTTCAGTTTCATGAACTTCCAGTGCCTCTCCTTTAATCCACACCAGATTTGGCATCAAGAATCATTCCCTTGTTATGGAATACATCTTTTTGCTAGTACATGACTAAGTGGGTGCTGGCCCTTGACTTCAATGTGCTTTGGCAATGCAAACAGCAATGATGGCATTACTTGGCAATGATTTTTCATGTCCCTGAGATGATTTGCTCTGATGTTCAGGGTCATTTTCCTCTCAGTCAAAACTTTATCCCCATGAGGCAGCTGCCTGATTCTTATTGACCCTTTTTTCCACCCCAAGAAAAAAAAAAAAAAAATCACATCAATTTGGAATATCTTTCTCATCAGAGAACACAAGGGAATTGTCCATATGACCCCAAGCCTATGCAGAGATACCCGTGGGCTATATTCACATGAGACACTAAAAAAGATCAATAGGAGTGAATCTGTAGAAGAGAAACATTTGGTGCTGAGGCCCTACATCCCAACCCCACGAAACTCAGGAAGGGGGAGGGATAGAGGGAGGGAGGGATCCCATGTCCTAGCTGCCCCTTGAAACTGCAGTGCATTGGGTGAGCTGTAACACCGTGCCTTCCCATTTGCTGTCATCCAGCACTTTCCAAGAGCACTCCAAAATGCAGAGCAAGATACAGAAAGAGAGAGCAACCCAGATATTTTGTTCAAATGCTTACACACAGCCTTAAATAAAAGAGTAGTGCAGACATATCCACACAAACCAGGGGAGCAGCATGATTTAGTCTAATAAGGCAGGCAAGGCACACACACTGCTTTACCTGGGCTAAATCGCTGAGAACCCAGCCCTCTGACTCCACACAGTACTGCTCTCCACTAAACAGGTGTATGATGTGACGAAAGCTCTGCTTTCTCTCTCTTCTGCTGTTTAAGGTGATTGGACCACCGTAGCTGGCAAAACCTGGCAGAGTTTTGTCAAAGCCAACAGCATCTGTTGGGGGCTGAATATTGGGGCTTTTATTCTACTGAAGGAAAAAGCTGAAAATTTCTTAGTAAAAATTATGTGAAAGGTTATAAGAAAGATTTCTCCAAGGAAATGTCACAGTGTGGTTGATTGATGCACTTTTTCTGGTTTGTGTTGTAGACTATCCTGATGAAACAGAAAAGCTAAGTAAGCAGGATGGTTTAATAGAACCAACAATGGAGAAACACAGAGAGATAACAGAGTTTCCACTGAAACACCCAGTCTCACACCGCCACAACTATGGGATTTCGATATATTAGGAACTAAATTCTACGCTTCATTTTACCTCTGCTGAACACTTCCCCACAGCACAGTTGTGATGGTTTAATCTCTCCTTCTGTTTAGCTTATAAAAAGTGAATCAAACTGCGTAAGCGATCAAAGACAAACCTGACCCCCTGCAACTATATTACAATGTAGCACCACCTTCTGGCTATTGGAAAGCTCTTAGTGGCTACTTTACCTTTTTCATTTTTATGGGCATCTGTTTCTTAATTCCTTTGTTGCAATTTAAAAGGAAAATATGGTGATTAGCTTTCACGGCTGCAACTATTACAGCTATCGATGTCTTTAATAGCAGCTGCTATTTTTCAAAAATAGATTTCTAGCATGGAACAGTTGGAATTGTGCATCTCAGCCTTTATTGAAGGAGCAATGTGTATGTTCATTTTTTATGATCCATAATCACATGCTGGTCCTGGGAAATATGACACAAGAGCCCACATATGTAAGTAGTGGCAGCTGAAAGTGCATTATTCATGAAAGAAACATCAGGAACAGAGGAAATGGCATAAATAGATGGTTGACTTGACACATCTTACATTTTTTCCAGGATTTATTTCCTTTTAAAGATGTGAGTTGCTTTTTTTAAAAAGAAATGTGTAGACTGCCAAGTCATAAGGTTCTCTAGGTTACTTACTTGTTTCTTTGAAAGCAAAGGCATTCTTGTGTTTTCATTCTGATTTCATTAGAATGGCTTTTTTACAGTATGTGGTCTTTGTTCCTCCAGGTCTCTACTCCTCCACAGTTTCATTCAGCCCTATTGTAGGTCCACTTTGAAACAGAAAAGGCAGTCGAAACAACTTCATCTCAGAAAGAAATCCTATAAATACTGTGATTGCTGAGGAGTTTAATCTGATTTCTTAACCTTTGATTCAGTTTGGAAAGGTCTTAGGCCACAAAAAAAACAAATCGGCAATTTCAGCTGAAGACTTCATTTGGCACAAATCTGGACAAGGCTTAATGATAAAAGAAATGTTTAAAATGGAGAGATGTTAGATGCTGCCCAAATTTCAGCTGGAAGAAAAAGAAACACAAAAAACCAAACAAAACCCAACAAAACCAAAACACAACTGTAAAGGCAAATTTAGTCACATCCAATCTCTCAGTACGTTTTATAGAAATATCACAAGCAACAATGTTCTCAGGATATTTCTACTGGAAATAATGTGAGAAAGAACATTCTCACATTAATTCCAGTCAAAATGCCATAAAAATGCACAGTTGATAGCAAGCATTCTCATAGCATGTTAACAGGAAAGACCTCAAGAAAACATTTTTCTCATGACATTTCCTCTGGAAGAGGGTGGAGCTGGAGAACACTGCCCTCCTCCTCTCCCACCAGTATGGGAATGTCTCAGGGGTGAGCTCTCCAGTGAGAGCTGCAGCGAAGGATTGCAGAGGACACAGAGAGGCAGGAAATCTGACAGGGTTCCCTCTGCAAATGAGAGCAGTCAAAAGCGAGGAAAGACTCCTCCATCCAAAAGAAAGCACTCAAAGAAAGGTCACAGATAATTCATAGCTCAGAGTAACTCAAGAATGAAATTATTTATACATCAATATTTTCAATATAATGCTCCCCATTGAAGTGTGTATATGAGATGGGAAAAAAGAGGGGGAAGGAAAGACATTCTGATTTGTATTATTTTAAAAAGATTTTATGTAGAGACTTCCTGTGGGCTTATTTTCCTGAAAGTTTTGGGTGTGGAATCAAGTCCTCTGCACAAATTCACACTGATGGTCCAAAAGAAATGAAGTCTCAGCTTGCTCAGGGGAGAGAAAGAGCCATAGGTCCTGCTAAGGCAGTGGGATAAAATCATAAGACACTCAAACTAACTTGTCTGCTCTGGTTTGCACTTCATATATCACTCTGGGAAAAGGACAAAATCCTCAGTTCCTGCTTTCAGGATTCTTCTAGTTCTCTGCATGAGAGGTATTCCAGTAAGAAGCATGGGCAGCAATAACTTCATCTTATTTCCCCCATCCAACTACTGTACGTCAGATGCCAGATGGAAGCAATGACCCCTGGAAAAGGCAGGACTGCTTAGTCATTTTGAAATCTTTAGTCCACCTTCTGAGATTCACCTGTTAGACATACAAGAACAGAAAAGGTTGCTTCCCCTGAAGGGATGGGGGTGGGGGAGCCCTATGTAAATAAATAAAAGAGGAATAATGTCATCAATTAAAAATGAGTATTCCTCCTTTCTTTGTAGCCACAAGCATGTGTCTCCTTTCTAGGGTGAATTTCTTGTTACTCTATTCCTATCTTATCAAGAAGGTAAATTTGTCATTATACCTGGTGGATTGAATAAAATGTCAGATGAATTTAACCCTTTCTAAATAATTTTCACAAATATCGCACTTTCTGCCAAGATTAAGTGCAATTGTGGAACAGATAAAATACCTCCTACGTAGTTTCTAATGCTGCAAGGTGGTTTTAGCTATTCAACCACCCATCAAATTGTTTCCACTTTATAACTTCTCTTAGCTTCCGAAACTTGTTGTCTGATTGGCATGGCTATTTCTTTCAGGTTTGGCACTCCTTTATTAATCCTTCAGCAAGACAAATATTTGTGGGTTCTTTTGTTTTTGCTTTCTTTCCTCTTATCCTGCAGATTTTTCCTATGAGTAGCACTAAGCTGGCTCTTTTAAAGACCACACAAGAGAAAATAAAAATGAGACACTGCCTATGAATTTTCTCCAGCTACATCTTACATCACATATCCAGAGTCAGTGCATCAAAGGTTCTTTTTTTAATGAAAGTTTTTCCATAGTTTCCATAGTTTCCCTAAATTGTTTTCCTTCTCTCTTTTCTCGTTTCTTAAACCACAGTCTGTGCAGCAAGTAGAGAGCAGCATCTGTGGCACGTGGGGTGTGGAAGTAAAAATGCTATGACCCTAGCAAATCCATGTTGCCCATGAACACTAACAGGACAAGCTGATCTTGGTTAAAGGCTGACCCCTGTGACAGACCCAGTCACTAAGTGTTGGGTAGTAGGAACATCATGAAGTTATTTAATTACACTGCTAGATAGTTTCTACATGAAGTTATGAATGCTCCATCGCTGGCAGTGTTCATGGCCAGGCTGGCCACGCCTTGGGTGGCATGGTTTAGTGGGAGGTGTCCCTGCCCATGGCAGAGGTTTGGAACTAGACGATCTTAAGGTCCTTTCCAACCCTAACTATTCTATGATTCTATGATTTAAGTCAATAGGAAAATACCTTTCCAACTTAAAATTCTCATCATATAATAAGACAGGAGATATATCTACTTGAGTATCTTAACTCTGATATTAGCCACTGATGCATTCTTCAGGTGTAGGTCAGGAGCTCCCATAGTTGACAGACAGATGATCTGCTCTGATCAGAAGTTACATTTCCTTGGTTCATTATTTCAGATGTTCAACTGCTAAATATTATTGGCCAGCCCAAATTATTTTAGAAATAATGGTATTTAATTTATTTACTGCATAAGCAAAATTCAGCTGAGAGTGGAAATCCACCATGTTAATACTATACATTGGATGAGACAGTCCCTGACCACTCAAAATTACAGTCTAGACTGTAAATAAGGACTTCCAAATTAAAATGAACTGCTCTAGCTTTGCAGCTAGGGGCGTGGCAGGGAGGGAAAGACAATGACACAGAGCTGAGGCATCATGGTGTCTTATCTAATCTGATGGAGATTCAAGGATCTGGAGTTTGTCCTGCAGATCACTGGGCCCAAAGTAGTTTTCCTTCCCAGTAAGTGCTTTCTTTCACTGTGTATGACTTTATAAGAAATGTGTATGGGAGAATACATAGTATTCAATGACCCAAGTGTTCTTTATTTGAAAGTAAATTACATAAACAAACAAAAAAAAACCCTCTTGCCTCAGTTGTATCTCTAATTTAGGGCTTCTTTCATGCTCACATGTTCAAATATGAATAAACTAATAAGACTCTTTGTGCAGACTATAGGAGCCAAATCTTTCCAAAGGTTTCCAAACTGTCTTTTGAAGTCTGGGTTTGTTTATTTGCTTGTTTATTTTAAGTAAATCCCTTTGCAATTCCATGCTGTTTTTTTCCTGCTATATGATGTGACAGATTTAAAAACAAAAAAAAAAAAAGGAGTAAGCGATTCCTGACAGTTTTCTACCTTTGGTGCAGTAGCAGTAAGTGAGTCAGTTACAGGGTGCTTGGGGCACATTCCTTCAGTTTATAATTAGGGCTCGTTTTGCACAGAACAAAGTGGTGGTAGACAATAAAAGTAGATGTGCATATAGACATAGGTACATGTCTCCTCTAGAGTGTTTCAACACGAAGTTCTCTGCCTTTGTAGTAATGGAATAAACCCTATAGATTTTCCAGAACCCTGTTTGAATTTAAGGGGGCTTTGATACAGTGCTATTTGCATGAACTTCTAGGCATGGAGTCCTAAAATCATCTATG
The DNA here is from genome assembly GCA_025447955.1 of Psilopsiagon aurifrons. Classification (NCBI taxonomy): domain Eukaryota; kingdom Metazoa; phylum Chordata; class Aves; order Psittaciformes; family Psittacidae; genus Psilopsiagon; species Psilopsiagon aurifrons. The sequence continues at coordinate 40,173 of JAOEHY010039561.1, read as the reverse complement.
AGGTGTCTCAGAAACTCCTGTGTTATTTTTAAAGGCTGACACCATTCCCTTTCAACTCACCTATATATCATTAAAGGGAAACCACTTCCAGAAATGCCATTACTAAAATATGAATCCAATCACACTTGGCCAAATAATTCTTCAGTAGCCCTGAATTAATTCAGAGTCAAATTAAAAGCCTCAGATGTAGCTTGATAATGTCTATACTAAGCATCTGAAAGCCTGCAGAAGTTCCCAGTTAGCTTTACATCATCAGGGCAGTTCTTGGAAGAGTTCAGCCTTGCCTGTAATGATACTTTAGGTGCTTTTCTGCTGCATGGCTGGCAATTTGAAATCATCAAATGGCTGAGATAAAAAAAGAACATTTGTGAGGCAACAGAAAAAACCTAATAATAAATAAAAAGAATGAGAAAGCTGTTTGGGATTTAAACCAAAGTTCCTGAATGCTATTTCTGCAGTATCTGATGAGCTCTGATTAACAGGATAAAATTATCAAATGGAAAAAATCCAGCTGGTGATGACTGCAGATTTAGTGATGAATTGCTCAAGAATATATTATCTCCGTCTTTCCAGGCATACCAAAGTTGTGAACTGTGCAGCCAGTGATATTTCTATGGGGGAATTCTTTACTTCTTTTTTAATTACCTAGATCATTTAGCAGCATTATTTCATATTTCAATTGCTACTTTTGTTTTTTGCTTGCTGTCTGTGTAAGTATAAAACTGAAAAAACTGTTTTGTACAAGATCCTATGCTTCTTTCCTGTTGGACTCATTATTACAGTCAGAATAATTCTTTATGAAATTTTTGACAAATCTAACTTTTCATTCATCCATTACTTCACTGAGCTCAGAAGGACAATTCATGGGAATATTTTCTCAGCAGTGTGCAGGAAGGGTCTATATCCTGGCAGTGCAGATAGCTTGTCAGGATGTGGCTGCTCTGACATGACTAATAGAAGCTCATGTTGCTGAGCAACCTTAATGAAGCTAAGGATAATCAACCCACCACTTGCACAGATATCGGGAATTGTACACTTCCCCATGGGTTTTCTGTCACCCAAATCCTACGTTGTATGAAGATACCTGAATTAGCCCAGGAATGTGACATAAAAGATCCAACAGAGAAAGTTGGAGAAACTGATTAAAGGATTTAAGATTTCAAAGGCAATGATCCATCTGGATTGGATGTTGAAGAGGGTGAGGTGTCCAGAGATGGCAAAAGAAGGATCCCTGACCCTCCTGACCCTTTAGTGAAAAAAAGGGATGAGAAGGCAAATGTTGTGCTCATTTGTTTATTTTTCTTTGTGTGATTTAGACAAGGGGAAGGGAATGAAGCACTCTGGGTGGTCCTGAAGCTAGTTTCTTCATGAAACTGGGAGAAGGTTCCCCTTTTAATCATAGTTGTGAATGGGGGATGAGAGCAGGATTAGAGAATAAAATTTTTCTCCCTTTGTAAAATAAAAACTTTTCTTCTACCTTTCTGCCTGGCTGCTCCATGGTTCTGCTAAAATGTCTTCAGATAATTCAGGAATGAGCTTACTGGAGAAAACTCCCCTTTCCATATTTGTCCAGAATCAGAGAAGTATCACTGAAAGACAAGGAAGACCTGTAGTTGCTGGCCTTTCATCTTTTTCTCAAGGTATGCTTGTGGGGCAGTATCATCTCAGTCCTGATAAAAAGTTTTAAATTTTACTGACTAACAAAAAAAGAAAAAAAAAAAATTTACACTTCCTGGGACTATTTTTTTTTTTTTCCATTTATGAAATGATTGCAGCATGCCTGTGCCTATTTCACCAGAGACGCAGTAGTGCCCTGTTGTCCCATTCCTGTCCAGTAGCCTTTCCAGACCCACCAGAACTCTCATTTCTCAGTGTTTTCTCCATTTCAGGGCTCTCAGGGAAATCAGGAGCTTCTTGCAATCGAAGTAGGTCAGTGTTTTCCTCTGGCAAGAATGCTGCTGAGAGTGTGGCAGCCCAGGGGGATTAGGACAACCTGGTGAACACTGTTGCATGTAGGAGGGTTGGGATGAATTCCTAGTTTCAGAGGTGAAGCCAGTAACTACATATGTTAGTGGAATGGCAAGGCCCAAATGGGGCGTGCTTATCCCTGTAATCACTCTGTGAGCATAGTATGTAAATGTTGCAGAGCTGAACTCAGACCTGTCAGATTTTCAAGGACGAAGATATTCCTCATTAAACCTGTGGCAAAATAGCCATGTGAATTAATGTTTTGATTCCTGGGAGTTCTCACTGTAAATATTCAAGCTTTTTGAGAAGAAGATTTTGGTACAAATGTGGATGTGTTATAGATACAGTAGCATGTTTCCTTAGGAAACTGAATGCTGCCATCCTAAGGAGACAGCCAAGTGACCTCATGTATTCCACTTGTTGTGTCAGGGTTTCTGCTAAACACTGGGGAAAAAATACCTAGCATTCTGCTCTCAAAGGCCTTGGTTTGTGAAACCATGATATCCAGTGAATTGGTTTTTGTATATGTGTATATTGTAATACAGGACTTTCTCCAGGGAAGTGTACTTGCTGAAATTGGAGCCTTGAAGTTCAATGTCTCAGGTCTTTTTTGGGGTGTCTTTCAAAACCAATTTGGGATTACACAGGCTTCAGAACGTTTAACCTATGTCATGGTAGCAGTAGTCTGAGGCACGTCAGGATACATTCACTATTCATTTAATCCCATGAAAATCCGTTTACTTTAAACAAAATATCACCAGTTCACAAGAGGAACAATTTTGACTGCCTGTGTTAAAAGAGTTAGCAAGTAGATAATTTCATGAAGAGCCATTGTGCTTGTGGCTGTATAAACATGTAATGTTTAAAAATCACTGTATCCTATACAGTAAAAGTCTTGAGCTTATAGATCATTATGACACTCTCTGAAACAGCACAACCACTGTTGCTGTCTTGATAGATGAGTCAGTGTTGAGTTGTTCATTCCGTCCTGCTGCTGGATAAAATCTTTCCCAGGAAGATAAACATCACATGGCTATGTGTGAAGATTATGAAACTCAAAATTTTGTGAGTTATGTTTAAGATGAAAGAATGATTTTTAAGTGCATCCATAGACTGTAAAGGACTTTATCAAGAAAGATATTTTATTGGAAAATAAAGGTAAATCTTTCATATTTCCTCTTTTTGGGTAACAGAAACCAAGCACCTTGTTTGAAGTTAAGGAGTATGCCAACAGCAGAATTGAGAAGAGAGCAAAGGTATCACAGTATCAGGGCTAATAAATAAAGAAGGCAGCCTGCTGCATAGTGTTGTATTAAAACTTGAGAACACATTTGTGAGTTCTGTTTAGTTGGAACTCAGATGAGTCATGGACATTTGTCCTTATTTCCTAATTCTGGAAGCAAAAAATAGATGCTCATCTGAGGCCACTTTTTAAAAGTAGCCTCAAACATATTAACCATAGCTAATTTTAAAATGACTCTTATTTATTGATAGCTTGCATAGTTCAGAGAAGAATTACTAATATCACAACCTTTTAAACAGAAACAAGCATGCTCAAGGAAGACAGCTGTTTTCAGAGTGTCAGCTGGGAAAAATACCCCAACCACTCTTATTTGATGAACAAACATACTTTCGTGATTGTCTACACTCATACCCATCTGTCAGGATGGCATGATGCCCAGGCAGAAGCTGGCCAAAACTTTTGCCTTGGGCATTGATGCTGAGCAACAATAGATGTAGATGGGCAGTATGGGTAACAGTGCATATAAAATGTCTTCAGCTTCTTTTTTGTGCCAAGCATAGCACATTGGAAACAAATGTCTCCTTGTATATCATTTGGAAACACTGAGTCCCCAAAAGGAAATATTGCCTAAAAAATCCATGTTCTGGGGTCACCACTACATCACATACACGTTGGTGTTGGGCTCAGAGTGATTACCTTGCCAGAGAAGAATGCTGTGGCTGATGTACACCATGTGACAAGATGGTCATAGCCACTACTTGCAAGGACGAGTGCTAACTACACAGCAGGGAAATACACTTTAGAAGTGCTGATCCAGCTGCTTTATCAGGCAAATGGTCTTCATTTCCTGGAAAATGTGCAGTATGCGAAAAGATCAGAACCTGGTTAGTTAGCAGCTGAAGGGATGTGAAATTACAGAGAGACAGTAGCATGGCATTTTAAAAATTGTCACATTTGCAAGAGGAATAACTACAAAAGAAGAAGAGAAGCTGTTCTACTGCATAGATTATCTTTGTATATAACTTTGATAAGAATGTGTTAAGAGCACTAATATGATAAGAAGAGCATATGTGGATGTGGTGCCAGCATTTTTAAGATGGAGCCACAAAGTCTTTTACTCTTTCAGCAAAATGGGGCAGAGCTAATAAGTTTTAAAGCTAGTTTTATTTTAACAAAAACTAGAAGGCATTTGCAAAATTAAGAAATTGATTGATACAGAGTAAGGCAGGATGAGCTCTTTCCTGCAATCATGTTTCAGTCTATTGACATTTAGCGCTTTTCTGAGACACAGCAAATTCTATAGAGACAAGCTCTAGCACTCTCCTCCTTGCCACAACCTATTCCATGCCTGGTTGTCTGTGCTTTTTTCTCAGCAGTGTCTTACCCTCCTCTCAAACTTCTGGCTCTTTGCAAGCTGTCACTGCCTTTATTCTTACTCCCTCTTACTCTCCAAAAGTTTATTCTAGATTGTGCTAACTAGACCAAGCTTAATAGCCTATGTACACCTCATCTCTCTTAAGGGATACATAATTGTGTCCTTCCTTCAGAGTAGGAAAAAGTCCTTACAAGCAGCCATAAAGAGAGCAATGATTTAGGACAAATCATTATAAATAGCAAGCAAATAAAGAAAAAAGGTTGAACTCCAACTTATTTGCAGAGCCTTAAATAATTTCCTTAAGTTAGCAAGACACATTTATTTATTCCTGTAGTTCTTACATCTGTTCAGTACATGTGAAGGGAAAGTTAATCCATGCCATATTTCTAGGAAAGACAGAAGAAAAAATGCTGAAAATTTTATCAAAATGTATATCATGGTTCTGAGTCAAATTTTGTTGACTATATTTTTATTTAACTTACTTAATTTCTCCAGGGTGTATATATACTCTTTCATAGCATGCATATGGAAATATTATCCCAGTTCTGGACTTCTAAAACTCTCCAGTTTTTTGGATGCTTGAGAAATTGATCTGGCAAACTTCTGTGAGAGAAAGCATAGTCTTGAATCTCAGCAGTCATAAAAAAAACCCAAACAAACAAACATCGTTTTTACTGGGATTTCAGTTTTGAAGATTTTTTTCAAAATTTAGAAATTTGAAGCCTCTTAGCTGACATATGCTTCTGTTTCTTCTATGGAAAACTGATAAATAATGCCAGCATTTCTAGAATGCACAGGCACTGTGCAGGTTGGAACTAGATGATCTTTAAGGTCCTTTGAAACCCTAAGTATTTTATGATTCTATGGTTCTATGTTGAGGGAAACAAGTTCACCTTTCTTTGGTGAAGATGTATTTTACAACAACCTGCTTGAGCTGAGAAGTTCTTGCTGAATTTTGCCTAGTGCAAATTTGCATAGTGAAGCCAAGTTCACTCTGATTCCAAGAAACTGCAGTTTCTTGGAAGTCAGGCAATTTAGGTTTCTTCTATCAAAGCTGAAATATACATTTCTTCATACATATTCCTTATATATTTTCTGTCATTCCTGACTTCTACAATCATTTAACTCATCTTTTACCATTATGTAATACAGATATATATTAAAAAGAGATAATTTATATCTAGATGAAGCCCATAAGAGTACTTGTGAGCTTCTTTTAGGGACAGGTGCCCTTTAACTTGCTTTAGTCTCAGCCTCGTGTATGATAATCCAATTGCAAAGCTAAACAACATATTTTGACTATTCATTTTCTTTCATGTTCTTCCTCACTTTTAGGTTCTTTCTGGTTTGTTGTTTGGCTTATTTGTATTCTTTTTTTTTCACTTTACTAATTTTCTGGCTACCTGACAACGCTTCCTGCTTTTTATTCTTTACCCTCTTGAACTCTGCATTGAGATTTACACGCATGAACAGTGAGTACAAACAGCAGCATTTTGCACCCTCTATGCAGCTACCTAAATGATTAAGTCCAGCATAACACAATGGGGAAGCAGACCCATACTATTAAGATGTAAGTAAAGTCTTCTTAAGCACATTTTATTGGCCTCCTTTACAGCTTAATGAATTGTGTGTGCATTTAGATTTGTTTATATGCAGGTGTACGAGGAAAACACTTCCAGCAGAAAGTGGTTAAATTGGAGTGTATCTTCAGAGCATGATTTTTCCAGAACAGCTGGACGAAATGATGAGCTTGTAATGGCTGCTCAATGAAAAAGACAATAAAATAATTTTGTTTGGGGGAAGTATTTATCAATATAGAAATAAATCTTGTCCTATGGCTGTAGATACAACCAAACAAAAAAGTGCAATCTTTTGAAATTAGACTACTGATTTTCCAGTCTCCCTGTTGCAATTACAGTGCCATTTCAGGGCCTATTAGAAAGAGATGCTCATGAATCTCAGTGATTTATTGTATTTTCTTATCACATACACCCCTTTCCTTTCTTAATGACTGCATACATGACACACAGATGCCAGCTGCAGCTGTAAATGGTGGATTTGGATCTGTGGATGTGAAAGTCCAATCCTACAGTCCCAGATAGCTTCACCCCGAAATCCAGCCCCTTTTGTTTTGACCCTCTGTGTAGCTCCAGCTACGGTAGTCAGTGCTCAGCTTAGCTCTTTCAAGGCTCCTAGCTCTCCTGAAAGTAGACTGTCCAAATTGCATTTTGGAGATTTGAGTCTGGAATTCTGCTTATTGAGACTTATTTGGATTTTGGTAGTAAGAAATTCACTTTTGAGTCTTGCCCTGGACATAAACAAGATACTAATGATTATCGTCATAATTAACACAATTTAATTGCAGAAAAAAAAAATCTATGTATTTTAAAGCTGCAATGACATAAAGTCAGAGAATGAGGCAATTACAGCAAAACATAAATGAAAACTATAGCTGACAGTATTGTGAGAAAAATAACCTAACAACTCTTCACCAATATGTGTGTGTGTATGTGTGCGTGTGTATGTGTGCATGTGTATGTGTTCACGCAGAGATGATACCATACCTCACAGAGGATTGTCATTGTCTATTCATTCATTAGAAGTAATTGTTTTTAATTTTTGTCCCTACTGACCTGCAGGCAGATGGTTAGCATGAATGCCATTTTTATCTGGACACCAGATCTGGCCAGACTGCAATCTGTTGGGTTTGATCACTAAACTGGCAGCTGCATTACAGACCTGCTCTTTTTGTCTCTGGGGACTGCAGATTGGATGCACTGAATGTGAACTTCTGCAAAACATGGGGCTTTTTGTCATTTTCACTTTGCTTTCTTTTTATGACCATCCGGTAAAGGTCAGTACAGTTAAAAGCTGATTGAATCAGACTGTACCAACAAAAAGCAATTTTAGTTACAAAATTATTTTTCACTCATATGAAAAGCAAGAAAGTAAATGAGGCTTTAAAAAGCAAATATACATGTGCATGCAAATATGAAAAGGTAATTAAATGAATTCTTAGTTGGAGGAAAAAGATCTACATATGCATACTATTATTATTATCTAAAAAAACAAGGCATTGTGTTGTAGGACACATTTCTGAAAAGAAGCAAAGGACACAGGTTTTTTTTTTTAATTGTATGGTTTGCACATGGAAAACTTGTATGATCAGTAATACCAAGCATGACATAATTGCACGATGTACAAAAGTAGATAGAGGTTTTTGTCTCAACCTTGTATCCTTGCTTTCACAAAGACTTGAGAATGTGCATAACTTTGAACATGTGAGCAATAACCTTATGTTTAACATATTGTATACACTGTATTTATTACACTTTCTTCTAAGCATGTGTGTGGATCTCAGTTGTATCAGAGTTATTTTTACCTTCTTTTCCTAGTCCTTATTATGGCAAAATTATCTAAAGTTTAATGAAAGTTCTGCCTGAGTAAAGACTCCAATATCCTCTTCATATACTCTGCTCAGATGGAATAAAAAAAAAAAAATCTGTTTCAAACATTCTGATTACTATGTTCCACCTAAAACTGTCAGAATAACTTAAATAGTTTGTAGCTTAATGTAAAAGGCACCTATTTACCACAGCAAGCATTTGCCTTCCCTTTATAAGATGCCAGTGACAACAGTCCAGATTTGCTTTCCTGTAGCCATCTGAAGTTTATCATAGGACAGGGCTACATGTAGAAACTTCTCATGACACAATGGATTTCATTTGTTACCAGTAGTCTGTGCCACAAGCAGAATTCAGAGACAAGGTCTGTAATCTTATAGCACAACTTCCCATCTTATTTCTACACAGGCAACATTTAACTTCTATCCAACTGTCATTTACCTTACCTACTTTTGAAACTTGTCTTAGGATTCCAGTGCTGTGTACTTACAAAGGGAGACATGAATTAAATAGTATGTAGTTAAATGCCATTAGAAGGGGTAGCTTCCTAGACCCTTTTTTAAATTTCCATACTGGTGAATATTTAACTGTGAGCCCAAGAAACTATTATGGTTCCTCTATTTTGATGTAGGAAAAGAAGCTCTATTCTTGTCTGCTCAAGAAACTCCTTATGCATTTTTAATTTTAATATCACAGATAAAAGATGCATAAACAGCATAAGGAACAGGACCTTACAAAGTCTTTTTTGTGTGCTACAGTCAGATGTGCTTTACTTAGTGCTCCTCCTGATGCTTTTCTGGCCACTTGTACAGCTTCAGTAGAAAGGGCAGAGAAGATACCAAATCCAGATCTTGCACTCTCAGACAACCACTGTACTTCCTAGAGAAAAGATTATTTTTCCTCCTGTTAGACATCTGCCTCTGATGGTGAATCAGTTTGGCATAGTCTGGTGCATAAATAGATAACAAGAAAATGGTGAATTCAGGTACCTATCTAGTGAGTTTACCAACCTAATTTTGCTCTCTTGGCTCTCTCTCTGTTTGTTATTTATGTCATTTTGGAACAGTTAGCTGCCAGAATTACTTCCTTTGTTGTAAATGGAAAGAAAGGAGTATATTTAGAAGGTGGTTTAAGTCCCTTAGCTCTCCACTCTGTAAATACAATTCTCTCTGATCCTATACCATATGAAAGAACTCAAGATTCAGCAGTGAGATTTCCCCATCCTCACTAACAATCCAGTACAGATTGCTGGGCTGCATGCAAAAGCATGTGTGAAATGAGATAGGCAAAAATAGATGTCACAAAGGAATTTAAAGCTTCATTAAGCATCATTGTGGTGATTACACAAGGGAACATGTGCGACAATGATTAATCTCAATGAAAATATTCTCTCCATGATGGGAGAAATAGATCCATATGAAAGGATATTCACAGACCAGTCAAGACAGCACATACTCATTATGTGAACCAGTCCTGTGCTTTCATAGCCTGTTTGAGGTCAACATTCAGCTTTAACAATGTATTTCTCAAGTGCTGGGAATATCTAAGATAGATCTGTTATGAGAGTAGGGTATTTTATGTTTCCAAAGATCAGCTTGAATGCCAAAAGCTTGTTCAGGTGGTGTTACAGCAGTGTGCTTGAACTCTCCCGGCCAGGTGGAGCAGTGCAGATGGACATAGCAGAATAGGCAGATATACGCTGCCAAACACATTTCAATCACCATATTCTGCCTACATGATTTGGCATTGAAAGCCAGCAACCTTTTCCAGTGCTCCAGCAAATCTCTCATACCTGCCAATTTCCAATATTCAAAACTGGAGCCTGCCTCTCCAGATGCCATTTCCTCAGCAAAAACCTCCTCCAACTCTAACACACACCCAAATCAGGTCGGATTTGCTGTGCAAGTGCAGACAAGATAGCTGGTGTGGGATCTACGTATTCAAGTGCGCCCCAATGTATCAGTGTCACTGCAAACGTGAGACAGGATTGCACTTTGCTTGCACACAAGCCTTACAACCAGGATTCAGAGATTATCAGTAAGTAGGGAGAAAATATGAAAAAATGTAATAGTGTTGGCAAAAATACAGTCATGTAGAAGATCATACACCAGAAGCTTTTTGAGCATTTCTGGAAACAGGAATTTTTATTTTCTTCTCCATTTCCAGAGGAGGAAATTACACTTTTTTCAAAATAGAAAATTTCATTGTCATGTAAGATCATAAATTCTTTGATTGTTTTTTACCCCCAATATGCCTAACAAAATGAAATTCACCTGAGGCACAACCCTTGTTTGGAGGCTTTCAACCTGAGAAGCTATATTTTCACAAAGTTTGAAGCAATTTTAGGGAAGGAAAAGGCAAAAAGTATTCACCCTTTGGTGTAGCTACTCTTGTATTGTAGTAATAAGCTATCAGAACCAGCCTATGAGATAACCTTCACCTCATCTCTTGCTGCTCCTTTGCTCTTTGCAACTAAATGCCCTGAAGTCATACTTTCAAGCACCAGAGCTTGAACTGTAATCTGGGGTTTTTTAGCAGCTCTTAAACTTCTCTGGCACTGATTACTCTCACACCATGCCTATTACTGATCACTCAAATGCCTTTGCTTGCATTGCTCTCTGCAACTAATCATAATCCCCCACCCCTTTTTGTTATTTCTCCCAGGACATCTTCTGAGATGCAAAAACATTGGTGGGGCCTTTTCGCTAAGCAGAATCCCTGCTGGCACTGGGGGGCTTGTTCCATTTGTTCCATGCATGTCTGCAAGCTGACAAGCAGTGACTTCCAGGCAGAGATGTACACAAGCGACCTCACCTCACTGTCTTCTCCTTGGACCCCTCGTGCCACGAGAGCCAGTCATCAATGCCCCTCTTAGCTTGACAATCTTTCACACAGCTCCTTGTTTGCAACAGCTGGTAAAGTTCAACTTGCTGTCACATGAAAGGAAGCAAGAGGATGAGATCAGGGGCAGTAAACCGAAATGTGGGGTGTTCAGGAAGAAAGGGGGAAAAGAAAGAGGAAATTCGTTAGATGAAAATATGGCTGCTGCAAAATCTTTTAGTACATTAACCCAGCATGGGGTCTGAACCTGTGGTGTAAGAGCCCGACTGTGTCCTCTGTTGCTTCATTACTATTTTATTGATTTCAGAGGGGAATATAAATCCAGGGCAGCCTGCCTGCCTTAGCAAAACACAGGGCTGCCAAAGTTAATGTTCTAAAAGGAGGGAAATTTTGGAATAAAACCTGAGGGAAAATGAGTCTATAATGTACTGTAGTTTGTCTAAAAGGCAAAAAGAGCTCACCACTATTTTAAATTATGCTACACTATGATTTTCACCTTTTCCAAAGAAATTAAAGAATGTGGGGAAAGCACAATATTAAACTTCCTCTAAATAGAGAAAAAGCAGCAGCTTGAAACCAAAGTGACTGGATAGTTTCCCTATAAAACACGGCTTGCTACCGCAAAAATAATTTAGCACATGGGGAGTTTATTCTCACTACTGGAATCAAATACCTGTAGAGTTCGAATGCAGAAGTCACCAAGAGAAGTATTATAAATTGGTATTATATTAAAATTAGCAATATGTTATTAATTAGTGTTATAAACTGGAATATTTCAGAAAGCTCATTGCCTATTTCAGGGGCTACAGTTGAATAGAGGTTTCTACCAGTTTATCACCCACAGGGACCGCTGAGCTCCTACATCGAACTGAGAACAGAATTCCTGTGCTGCTCACTAAACAGCACATGATTCTTGTAGCCACTTTGGTCCTACGTACACAAAACCCCTTAACATCCAGATTGGTACAAGAAAGTGAAGGAGGTCTGACATTTCAACACCACACACTGATAGTTTTGTGAACACATGCATGAGTTTTTCTGTGGAAAGAAATGCAGAATTAGAGGAGTCCTTGTGGCTACTGACTGGAGGTAAGTACAGTATTTTCTATCAGTCATTAACCTCTTCACCTTCTGCCTTTGCTCCAGATGTTTCCTTTCCTTCCTCAAATTTCTAAATGAAGGAGCAGCATGTGAGAAACCCTGCAACAAGAGAAACTGGAGGAATTCTACACACCAACAGTATTGTGTTATGTTGGACCCAATGCTCACACCTCAGCAAATAGGAGTACATCGAATTGCATGTATTTATTTAGCAATGGAGTACAGGCACAGTGCCAGCCCCAGCTGGTTACGGGAGTGCACTTTTTTCCATCAGGACTAAAACTGTTGCTTTGTAAGAACAAAACTCTGTAGCAAGTGTACATGGAATAAACAGCTCCAGCAACATCTTATTTTGATTTCTAACGTGTTTAAGACCTGAATATTTAAAAACCCTTTGGAGCATTTATCTTTCTTAATTAAGGTCCCAACAGTCTTATGACTGCACATCCATTTTTTAACCTGGCCAAGAGCTCCTCTGCTTCCCAAGTTCCACTGTTTAATCACAAATCTGCACGGAAAAACATTTTGCTGATTCTATTTTGAATTTCCCATCTTATACCTCCTTGTTCATATTCCAGGAAAACAAAGAGAAGTTCTTATTCATCTTCCCTAGACTTTTCATATTTTTCAGACCATTCTGGTTTTCAGATCACACCATTTCATCATGGTGTTCCTGATTTGTGTCTACTCAATTACTGTTCTATTACTCTTTGAAAAAAATACCTTTTTTTTCAAGTTCTTGACCATTACTATTGATTTTACTTAGACATCCTTGATTTTGCAGAAACATTTGGAGACAGAGAAGAAGAGGAAGAGAGCCTAGCTTTTGAATTGCTCCCTACAGGACACTGTCTTTCTACGTTGACTACGTAAGAAACCATACTGACATCTTATGAGATTTCCTCCTTATCGTTGTACATGAGCAGAGGTTTGTATTAATCTGTGTAAAACAATTCTCCCAGAGAAACTGTAACTACAGTAGATACAGAAACAGAAAAGCCTTAAAAAATACCATGCTGAAACTGGGCCCTGGCAAGAGTTGTGCATCAATAAACTCCAAATAAAAGTAATGAAAAGTACGTAAACAAATTTTTTGTTGCATATTTTAACATATCACAAAAATCATTAATAAATAAAACCATGCAGAATGTATGCATTAATAAAATATAATTTAAGTTTAAGAGTCTGTAAAAATTAACCAAGTGTAAGTGGTCTGTATTAAAATGCATGAAAATTACACAGCAAGTAGCCAAATTATTTAGCAATTTTGTTTCCACAGAAGTTCCATATGAAATTGAAAATATGGATTAGCATAGCTCTGTAACTATTGTTCCGGTCCTCATTGATTGTTCCGGTCCTCATTGATACATTGTGTGATATAGTAAAAAATACAGAAATTCCATTGATTTTATCCACAAAATGTACCTAGTAGTACATTATAGTTCTTATATTATCCATTAGTTTGCTTCATACCCACAGTATATAAAAATGCACCTAGTAACGGTTATAAAAAATGTAAAAAGTGTGTAAACTCTATAAAAGTTAAAAAAATATAGAAACTAAAAAGTCTGCAGAAAGGTGTCCTTTGAATATGTCTTCTCATTCTTTCTTTCAATTTTACTCACTTTCTTGTCCCTCTTTTTACCTTCCCCTAAGTTTTGGGCACACAAGCTGTCTAGCTTGAGATTTCATTACTTTCAGGAAGTTCATATAAGCTGTGTTTTTCAAAGATGCTCACTGAAGAACCAACTCTGCTTTTATGGAAATAACTAAGTGTTTTTGAAAATCCTGTTCTAAACATCAGGTTACAGACCTTAGTTTCATTAATACATACATATTTCTGAGTAAAGAAAAGCCACTGGATGCCCGAATGAATTTGGATATTGAATTTTATTCATGAGAACCTGAATTGCCAGTTTAATTAAGTGGGGAAGTATAAAAATATTTTCAAATTTGTATTTGTTTCCTAAATATGTATTTTACTTGTTTAAAGTATGGAGTTGTGCTCATTAAGTTCTGATCTTTTTCCTATGCACAAGAATACTGGCATTTATTTTTATTGTGATGACGAAACCTCAGTGAGACCCCTGGAAAGGGTCAGCTGCAAGTATAAAAACTTTGTTTTCAAAGGCTTTATGTGACCAACAAGGTCTATTTCCTGGTTAATTACATGAAAAACTGCACACAATGGCGCTCTCCTGTGTAGCTCGCACAACATTGCAATTCATTGTCATGGACATTGGCCGTGCATTTGACACTTTCCAGTATGAACTGTGATATCTGAGACCTAAAAGAGTCAGTGACTAAACATGAAATTAAAACACAGCAAACTGAGCCCTCCCCAAGTTTGCACCAAGCTGTGAATGCAGACTAGGCTACAGCCAAATTCTAAAAGCCTATGCAATGAAGCACATATATACCCCGTTAAGGAGAAAGACATTCCTTACTTTTTCATAAGTTTTCTCTTTCTTTTCCACTGGGAATCATCTCGGCAACTCAAGCCCTAGAGTGAAGCCTATAAACTGCTGGTGTTTAGTGACCATCTGCACCAATAGTTCCATTATCTGAGGCTGGAGATTGATTTTCTTTTTTTTTTTTTTTTTGCATGTTCACTTACCCTAATGCCCTGGAGTCTGCAATAGAGCCAGCAGCATATAAGGCAAAGACAGCTTTTAAGACATCAAAAGCGAAAAAGCATCAGGAGTATCATTATATTCTGAATCTTTTGTAGCTACTGAATCTGTAGTAGCTTTTTGTCTAACCCTATTGTAACAGGAATCCGCTGATGTTGGCTAGGCCCCTCTGCTCTTTTCAGAGGGTGGTCCATAGGTCCACCTTATATAAGCGATGTGTCTGTTATGAACAGCCAGTATTATGTACATCAATTTCATATACAACCAGTAACTCAGCAGGGAACAGGGGATGCTCAGGCAGATTTGGAGGCTGGAAACCAGCAGAAGGGTATCGAAAAGACTACCAGACCTCAACAAATATTTTTAGTGGCATGAATAGTATGCTCAAAGTTGGGTCAAGTAGTATTGCTGTTCCTAAGCCTTTGCCAGTGATTACTGTAATTCTTCTTAGGAAATGTTTCTTTTCTCCCTCATTAAAGTGTCAAAGGCCCGCACAAATACGAGGGGAAATTAACTCATTAATTGACCATGTAGGAGGAGAACTGAAACTGGTCAGGCACAAAGACCAGGGTATGAAAAGGGCATGCAGCAGTTGCCATTGTTCTCAGCAAACTAGTCTTAGCAGGACCTGCCTGATGCCAAAATTTTTAAGAATCTGGCTACTTATTTAGATACCTAAATGGGATCTGAATCCTGCAAATCTGTCTCTTTGTATCTAGTCAGTTTAACTATTTAGACATTTCCTCCTTTCTCCCTCCCCAAGAAAACCCCACAAAATAAAACCATGTGAATAAAGAAGTGGCTGGCCTTTCAAAACCTTGGACAATGCTCCCCTTAAGAGCCTAGTAAGAAAACAAATCTCCTTCCTGTCAGTGCCAGAGCAGAACTGAAGTACCTTCAACAAACCTAAGACTTTTAAATTGCTTTTATTCTCGCCACTTCTGAGACTATAAGGACACCTACTACACATGTAAAAATACACAAGAAAACAGATACCATTATTATGGCATTATGTATATTCAAAATGCACTCTTCATTTTGGTCTACTGCTCTATAAGAGTCATCCACTGGAAGTATACATTAGTGTATCTCCATACTACCTCTGTGACATAGATGTATGATAATGTTTCCACTTAAAGATGGAAGTTATGGAAAAACCAACAAATTTAACTGTAGCTTCATTCAACATTTAAAGTCTTAATACAATCCTGAGTCTGAACCTTCAGACACAAAGTTATGCAGGAGCAAAGCTCATATTTAAATGATATTTTCTGCATTTCTATACAAAATATAGGCTCTCATAACACATCCTCTGAGGGTGCCCAGGCAGCACAGTACTAGGGGACTGAAGAAGTCTCTTTTTATATCACTATTATTATTATCATCATAATAATTGATTATTTATTTATTTATTCATGTTCCCAAAGTGCCTAAAAATCTATTATCATATTTATGGACATAAACATATCCAAGTAGCGCTTAGTGATGATTGATTCTTAAAGACTTTGAGGTTACAGGATTTGCTTCAAATCATGCCTACTGTTGTTTTAAGTATCTTTCAAGATGTTGCAGAGTAACTCATGCTTGCAACTTTCCAACAAACTTTTTCTTTTTAAATAGATGCTGCTATAGTAAAGAAAAACTGTAGCTACACAATGTTTAAGTCAATGAAATAAAACTCTATAAGCCTGTGAAATAAAATATTTTGATTTTATAATGAATAATTTATGACAGATAAAGGACAAAACCAGCTTTCATTTATTGAGTTTTCAGATTCTGTCCTGGTTTTGAAATGAAAGAAAATCAAGAACTTTCAAAGAATTGCAAGGTTATTTAACTATCTTATCTGGAGCAGATATTTAAACCTGGTTCTCCAATATCATGTCTCAGTCCTTTAAGTACAATCCCGATACATTGAGTTAGAGCTCTTCTCCTTCCATAAATATTTAAATACTGGCATATACCAGTGAAATATTTATGATAAATTTCAGTGAAAAAGCATTAAACTTTGCTTTGATTAAATAATAAAGTATCATTTAACTTTTATAAATACATTTAGTGCCAACTGTCTACCGATTATCAGTTTATTATTTTTATCTTTACTCCATTTCCATGCATTTCCTATTTTCTCCCTCTTCATGTTTGCTGAAACTTACACTGTTCTACAACACATTTCTTGCAAAAAACATTACATCCCTTCAGAAAATGCCTAACAAATTGTATTGCTATTATCACACATTTATATATAGAATACATATACAGAATTCAGGCTATAAAAGACAAAGGAGTCTTTTATAAAAAGACAAAAAGAGTCTTTTTTTATTCTGTTCAAATCCTGATCTCATACGTTCATTTATTTTAAGAGTATAAAAGACAAGAATAGAAGAGGGCAGTGAGACATTGCCCAGAGAAGCTGTGGCTGCCCCATTCCCGGAAGCGTCCAAGGGCAGGTTGGACAAGGCTTTGAGAGACCTGGTCTAGCAGAAGGACCCCCTGGTGATGGCAGGAAGTGGGGGTGGAGTGGAACTAGGTAAGCTTAAAGTCCCTTTCAACCCAAAACATTCTAAAATTCTGTGATGATTTAGTCAAATCGTATTTTCTAGTTATTGATGTAGGGACCAATAACTTGCATTTGAATAAAGCACATCTTTTGGCAGCCTTTATTTAACAAGGAAACAGAATCCACTAGCAATTTGTTCCAGTGGTTAGCTATTCTGTCAGAAATGCACTTTCTTTCCCATATGAAAAGTGCTGAAGAAGAATCTTTGCATGCAGAAGAGCTGATACTATGCCAAACTCCAGAACTCATCAGGTTAGAAAATGAGATATTCAGATGTCTAAAAAAAAGAAATCTGATTTCTCTCTTCTTAAAATATAGAATATATGAGAAGAAATGTGGCAGAAATAATTAATTTTTCCTATGAAACAGTCTTTTACAGTAGATAATGATAAATGAATTAATAGCAAGTGAATAAATCATGTGGTTAATGAGGTCTTGGAAATGCTAGTAATATCATCTGACTCATGCATATCTACTGTCTACATTTTCAACACTACAGACATTGATGAACAGCAGCCATGAACTTACCTTATAGACACTTTCACACCTATGTAGTCTTTACGGACATTCATTAGCATGGAGAGAGTGTCATACACATTTCACATCAGATACTTCTCTCAAGCACAAGGTCCTGACAAACAGAGGGTGCTTACCCTAGCAAGCCTACCAGAAGGATTTATCCTTTTGTCATTGCAAAAAAAAAGTAGCAGATGGGAAAATAATTAATTCTCTAATAGTTACAGCAAAGGTCTTCATAGTATTCCTTGGCTCCTCCTCACCTAGCAGTAAGAAGGAACACCAAAAGAGAAAAGCTGCATTTGAACTAAGGTTTGTCCACCCTTGCCAGACTGCAGTGAAGTTGCCATAGTGTGAATGTCAGCTGTGTGGTCCGATTTCATACCCTGCTGCCCACAGACAAGCTCATCAAAATAAATATGCATTCTATGGAAAATAGCACTTTGATCTTTGAGAATCCCACAAATGCTGTTTGGCTGTTTTTTTAACCCCTTGGCTGTATAATTTTTGCAGTTTGGGAGGGAAGTGCTCTTGAGCTTTTCATGACTTCACCTTACATCTAACAGGCTGGAGACACCTCTACTCAATCATTCACTTAGATCATGGAGACCTTACAGAAAATTGGCAAGCTGTCCTTCCTCCCAGCAGATGACAGTGTATAGTGCTCTTGCCTTTCATAGCACCACCAATTCTTCATTGTGAATGTCTCTGCTATGCCAGCTCTGATTTATAAAGTAGTATGCGTCTGTCTTTTCATATACACATGGACTAAAACTGATTCAAAACAATTTCCTATGTGCCTTGTGACTTTGGCCTCAGAACTGGAAGCAAATGTGGGCAAGATGCAATGCCTACTCCTAGCCAAGGAAGGATTGTTCTGCATTGGGAAGGCAATACCTGAGGCAATTTGAGTGGGATGCATCCAGGGTAACAAAATTTCCCTCACTACAATCCAGCAAGTAATTTCAGGTTCAACTTTGTGTATGGATTATAACTATCTGAAACCAAGAGTCCATGCACAAAGTATCCCTGCTGTTCTCCAAGTGAAAATAGAGACCTGGTTAAGGCAAGAGTAAAATTCTGACTCTTGTGCAGAATATCTGTGAACCTATAGCAGAGAAAGATCCCTTTTCTTTTAAGAGCATGTGCTTCCATGGGTTCTCTGAGTTGTTTGGCTGCATTAATATTTTGCCTCATGAGCACTCATTTGCCTGGCGGAGCCTGTGGGCCAAGGGCAAACTCTGCCACTTATGGTGGTGTTTACTGTTTCCTTTATAAACTCCTCTTATGAACGATTTTACTGTGAAGGCAATAATACTCTGCTTTGCTTGAAAGATTCCTTTATTTTGCATCCCATCCTCCTAATGTAAAGAATGCTGGTAGCAAAGGGCACACAGCCTTTCCCCTTTAATCTCCAGTTAAATAAAATGTAGGAAGAAACAGGAGAAGAAAGGAAACAAGAAGACAGAAAGGGAAAGATGAAAAGGAGGAAAAAAAAAAAAACAGAACAAACCTCCATGAAATTAAATAAATGAAGAAAGGGAAGAAGGAGAGGAAAAAAAGCAAAAGAAAATATATGGCAAAAAAATATTAAATACAGTTGCTTGTCTGTTTAAATTCTAAAATTGCTCAACAACCTCATAATAGAATTAATAAGTTTCAAAGGACTAATAATCACTACTATGACTGAATGCCTTTTAACTGGCCCAGCTTACTCAACCTAGGAGGACTTCTTGCTCCCCTGATTGCCATACATACGATCCCATTCATTGTGAGCTCTAACCTTTCATGGGTTATTTTTCTTCATGCCTTTCTCTTTGTTTTTCCTTGTTTGTACTCTAGGGCTCCTCTTTTCTTTCTCTCCATGCTCTGAAGTCTCATTCCCTCACTTTCTGCTCCAATTCCCTCTTCTCTCTGACACAGGGGACATTAATGTGCTCCCTGAGCACTTTGCTTGGGTACTGCTGAGAATTTCCCTAAGGAGATGGCAGTATACTCCAGCTTGAAGAATACACTTTGCTAGTGCTAATCAAAAATATTACAATTTTCTCCACTGTAGCCCAGTTTTCTTCACTAAGGTGCTGTACTTTCATGCCACTGTTCATCATTTGCCTTTGGCACAAATTTTAATTAGCTGGATGCTGCAGAGAAACTCCACTATAACTCAAATCCCAGTCTCACAAACAAATACAAATTCTCATTAAATTCCTCTTACCACACTGAATTTGGTAGTTTCCTTATCTTTAGTAACCAGGCATTTCTCATAGTTGTTATCAAGTTCATTTCCATCTGTGGGAAATATTGTACTCTTAAGCAAGCTTTGCTGAGCACACAACTCTTTCCTTTTCTGTCATTCAATGATTTTCAGAAAGTCTGATGAGCCATGACTAAATGCTTGAAGACCAACCTGGACAGGCATGAAAATAACCGGTGCATGGAACAACCACTTCAGAACCAGAATTCAAAATACCTGTACATACCTTAACAGAAACAGCCGTAACCTACTATTTACTGCACTGGATCAAATGAGAACCTTTCCGGTTTTCTTTCAGAACACAGAAAACTTTCAAAAATATATTAATTTTGTACATGTGGCACTTGCTTTTCCTAAGAAAAAGAATTCAGGTTCAGCTAAAACCTCAAGTCTTCAAGTGCTTGTACTCTTTTTTTTCTTTTTTTCTTTTCTTTTTTTAATGTCTCAGTCTATGAACTGATGCACTATTCTTTTGGCAGTGTTAAGACTCCTTAAAAGCAAATATACCAGCTCCAGTGAGAATCCCCAGGAAACAGGCAGCAAGTGGATGGTAGATTCACCGTAGCAGCAATTCACACAATTCTACATCACAACACGTGAAATTAAACACAGGACACTGAAATGAACAATTCATAGGTGCTCAGAACTAAGCTGGACATGTGAGAAATGAGCTGTTACACCCATAAGTCCAGCTCAGGAAGCCCAGGAACCTCGGGTTGTGGAGTCTGGGAGCATACACAGATGACAAATTACACTTTTCGGTCCTCATATACTTCCTGCTATAGCAGGTAGAGTATGGAGCTAAATGAACTTTTGATCAGAACCATTACAAACTTATTTATATTCTGAAGCTTTGTGCTACACAGAACTCCTCTGCACACTGAGAATCTTCACCTGTTTTTCAAATAGTTTACAGACACTTTGAATTGAAAAGGATGATCAGGGAGGCTGGAAAGCATTTGAATTATCTTCCTACAGAAGCTACTTATAGATTTATGTGTAGATCTTAAATGGACTTTCTAAGAATATTTGTTAATAAACATATTTGTTCATTGACTGAAATGCCATGAGACTGCCTTAGTAAACCTAATAAACTGGTATATGTCTAAGCAATTGAAACTGGAGGCAGAGGTCTCTCAGAATAATTCAGAGGTACATCAGGGATCATTTACCCCAAACGAATTTCTTGATATTAGATGTAAGATACTAATATAGCCTACCACAACCAATGGCCTGACAATATCAGTTCCTTGGTGCGCACTTGCTTTCCTTATCCTGTGGAATAGAGTAGTACTTTCCCAGTGTAGTGGTTTTAAACTGTAAAACACACAGTTTGTTCACTCACCTCCCCCTCCTAAAAGATCTGTAGTGGTTTAAGCCCTAAAACATGCAGTTTGTTCACTCACTTCCCTCTCCTTCTTCCCTTGCACTCCAAGGTGGGGGAGGGGGGTGGAATGGGGAGAAGAATTGAAAGAATTTAACTCCCACGGGTTGAGATAAGAAGAGTCCAGTAACTGAAGTATAACACAAATCACTATTGCTACCACCGATAATAATAATGACCAGGGAAAGTACAAGGGAAGAGGATGCAAATGCTCATGACCCAGCGACCGAGCTGTGAACTACTCTTTTCCAGGTTCCTGCCCCCAGTTTTTACCTCCTGGGCATGACGTACTGTGTTATGGAATACCTCTTTGGTCAGTTTGGATCAGATGCCCCGTCTCTGCTCCCTCCCTGCTTACCCTCCTCCCTGGCAGAGCATGAGACTCAGAAAGTCCTTGTCCACACCAAAACTTTCTAAGCAGTAGCCAAAACATTGGTGTTATCAACACAGTTCCCAAGCCGAAAGTCAAAAACACAGCGCCAAACCAGCTACCAAGAAGGAGAAAAATGACTGCTACTGCCGAACCCCCGAACCCAGGACACCCAGTTTCTAAAGAACTGACAAATTTCTGAATGGACTTCAACTAGAACAATTTCCTGGCTATGCAATAATTCTTTTTCTGCCTGGGTAAACTAAGCACTTGTGTAGGAACCTTTGCAAAAACTAACCCACAAAAAAAAACCAACAAAAAACACACACAAAACCCCCCCAAAACCAAACCAAAACCCAAAGCCCCTCTGTTATTATTGGGACAGAGGTATTTCTGTGCCTATCCATATTTCATTCTCATCCAAAGTCCAAACCCAAAAGAGCACTTTTATATGAATGCAGAGACACCATTACAAAAGCAAGCTTTCTGGCACAAAGAGAAATTATAAATTCTACCCTAGAAGTAGTCAGAAGTCTCAAAGATCACTGATAAAAAGAAGGCATTAAAGGCAGCATATCCTTGCTACATGCCAAGATTTTCCCTGCTGGGTGACCTACCTCAACTAACCGTCAAAAAGAATTAGTCTCAAGGGAATGTTTTGCTTATAGATTTATAAATGTTGACAATAATCCTAAATGGATGTTAGGGGAATTGACAAATCTCAGCATTTTTCTTGATGTATGTGTGCCTGGGGGAGCTTTGGAGGCCCCAGCGTTCATTAAAAAGAAGCAAGCCACTGACAGCTGACAGAGAAAGACAGGTAGCATAGCTAAAAAAGTAGAAGCTATTTGTTGACACAAATTGTGGAGTATAACCTAATAATCTAGTATTTTCTTCCACTGCTGTTTCTAGGCTCACACAAAGGGTACAGACACAGCACAGTATGCTTAGTGCAAGAATAAAACTGCTTACTCTCTAAATGACTTAATTGTAAAAGTTTGAATGCTCAGGAAAATAATGTAGGCTAGATTAAAGCTGGAATTAGGGCTTTAGTAAGGATCTGGGGGATATATTTTTGCTTTTTCTGTGTGTGCATGTGTGGTTTTTTCCCCTGGAGGAAAAACCACATGTTAAAACAGTGTCCTCTGGAAGGAAAGAGTTCTAAGTTTAGTTCTGGCTTCTCATATTGAAAGAAGTGAAAAGAAGGGGAAAGACAACAAACAAGGAAGCTCAGAAGTTTGATTCTAACTTAGTGTTTCATTGTGAGCTAAACTTTTGCCACAGAATTCCACCTATAAAAAAAATCTATAACAGGACCACTGACAGAGACTATTGCAGGATTTATCC
The DNA here is from genome assembly GCA_025447955.1 of Psilopsiagon aurifrons. NCBI lineage: Eukaryota > Metazoa > Chordata > Aves > Psittaciformes > Psittacidae > Psilopsiagon > Psilopsiagon aurifrons. The sequence goes on along the minus strand of JAOEHY010039561.1, from coordinate 17,177 downwards.
ATAAGCTTGAAAAGAAGCTTTGATCAATTTATCAGTTTTCCTTGATAATGTATTAATTACAACTAGCTTTTCTACCTAGCTGCCTTCAGTTTATTATTTGATATTAGTGAAAAATAGAAAAATATTTCTATCTGAGCTGTCATTTAGGCATTTATTTTCATAGTACAAAAAAAAAAAAAAAAAAAAAAATAAAGGTACTTCTGTCCTATTGAGAAATACTTCTGAATTGCTTTAAAAACCACCTGCACAGATTAATTGCTAGCACTCTATCATCCGGATTGCTGCAAGTGTATTTGTGAGTGTGTGTTTAAAGAGAGTGAAAGACTCACATGTATAACTCACATGTATAACATCCTTAGGATGGAAATGTCATCGTATGACTCCTCTCCTATTTCCTACCACCAGAGAACTCTTAACAGCAGATTTCACAGCATTTCACTGAGATCAGTTTTAAACAAACCTAACAAGTCCTCCAGCACCCCTGGGTACCACAAGAATACATTAATTTCCTCTGTTCCACATTCCCCCATGTCTTAGGGAAAGTGATTAAGTAGTAATAGAAGTTATAGCATTAGCATAAATCAGATCTTTTTATAGGAAGTCGTGTATGCAAAGACTGATCATGCATGTAATCATAACAGGCAAAATAAAAGAAAACAAACACAGATGTTTAGAGGAAGGCAGTTGAGAGAAACAAGTTTGGTGGTTTTGATCAATTTCATATAGAAAGTGTATGCAAATCCAGGATATAACTCAGATCTCTTTGAAATTTCTCCTTTGGCACACACACTCCTTGTTTTGCTCTTTTTTCTTCTGTTCTTTTACTCCATCCTATATTATATTTCTGACAATATTTGCTTCTGCACTGGCTTCCCTGCACCAGGGTTAACACTATTCAGGCTGACCAAAGGTTTTGAAACTGATACTCAGTGGAGCACCCGTTTCACAGTTAATTTGAAGCTGAAGGAAACTACATATTTTGTTTCATTTCTTTTCTGATAGTTTCTTCTTTATCATAATCATGTCTATGATGTTTTCTTGCATTATCTGTTAACTATGCATCACTAACTACAACCAGCATTTTCAGAAAGTCTGAACAAACCTTGACCTTTTTTTTTGCAAGGCAAGAATGTTTCTGAATGGAGACCCAGACATCTGTCTGTTTGGGATGCACTGTAAACTTATGTTTAATTTCCTGTCTAATACCAGCCTTACTTCATCAGTGTTTCCCTTACTTTCACAGACTTCTATATGTGGAATATCTGTATTTTGTATTGTTTTCCCTGAGAAGTAATAGCTTCCGTCTTACAAGCTCAAGCTCAACAAACTGCAACACATATTTGCAACTTTGTATTCTTTTGCTCGGAAGTTTTTATTTTCATCACCAGTGTACATATGAGAATTGGCTGTAAATAAATGGCATTCGAGTAAAATCCCAAGTTCCTAATAGGTGGGTAAAATACATTACTTCTAGCACCACTGAGCTATCCATCCCTAGATACTGTTTGCAGAGATAGAGTTCAGAGACATCCAGGTACAATCTGGCTCAGCTGCCCATCCAGTTGAATGGAACTTAATGAGTTCTCAGACTGAAGCAACTCTTGACCTTAGGAGGAATATGCAATTTTTAAGGAAAAAACCCCAACAACCCCCCCAAAAAAATGGCAGTGAAAATATTTAGTATGAGTATATATTAAAGAGGGATTTATTTTAAGACTTTATGCTCTACTTACTCTGTTAAGTTGGTAAACTCTCATTGCCTTGTGTCTTCTAGTTACTGCATCTGACACATTTCATTCATGAGCACTTACTATGCCTATTTTACAAGACAGTTTTCATCTCACCCTTCAGAATTAGGCCTCTAATTAAAAATAATCATGTAGGTTTACGTCCTAAGTTATAGAGGACAATCTCCATTTGAAAGTGGTTTTATAATTGGTGGAGCGAACTATCTAGGGCATCTGTCAATCCACATGGATTGCATGGGGAGCTTGAATGTTTCCTTCTTCATAAGGAACTTAACTTAAACCAGCTATAACAGTATGAGATGCCTCCCACCAAACTGAGTGCTTGCTCTTGTTCTTAAGGAAAGCATTTTTTCTTTTCACCAAACTTTGATGCTGTTTCGGTATGCCTCTGAGAGCTAACTGGTGTACAGCTCTGGGCCCACCATATGAACTAGTGTGAAAACAACTTCATTCCCATGAAGATCAGTTCAGATGCTGTGTAGCTAAGTAACAAAAGAAGCCACCTTTGTTATGGGTGAAACTAACACCACTCACTAGTGGAAGAGGACTAACAGAAGGATGTCTGTGCCCTTTCAAATTCCACATGGGACAACATGGCAGGACTTCACCTGGGCTGAAGAGATGTCTGTGCTGGAACAAGTTAGTAGTTGCGTATGAAGCAGCAAAAGTACAGCATTTGTACAGCATCCGCCGAGCCCCACGTATTTGGGAAGATCCAAAAAAAAAAGAGTACTCAGTGACAAAAGTAGAATTTTAGAGGACAGCAGCACACTATAGAGGACAACCATTTGCAGCAATCTGATCCAGCATATCATTTCTTTCTCTTATTTCCTACTCACAGTGCCTTGGCAACTCTTTCTGCTCCAGGATGTATGTTTTCCTCCCTCCCACACTACTTTTGAAGTCTCTCAAAACGTGCCAGGAAATGAGCAGCAACTGCATTTGCCAGCTGCTGCAAGGCAGCTTGCTCCAGGTCCTACTGAGGGCAACCAGTGCACCCCTGGCCCTGGGGGTGAGGAGTGCCTTTCCTGCTGATTACAAAAGGTGAATGATGGAGATGAAGGAACATTAAGAACGATTGCAGGAAACAGATGCCATTATCTTTCCTAGTTTCTCAGAACAGCAACAGCTACCTGGGGCACATCAGACATTTTACTTCATGTAGCAGCTAATTAGCAGGGACCACTGGTACAAATTTCAGTGTTCCTGATACTGACAGCAACTGCAGCTTATGCAGAGATCAGCCCTGGCTTGTGTTAATTCCACCCACTAGCATGCTTCAAGATCTGGCTTGCAATTCAGGTTGTATCACTTCAAAGAGTTTGACCTTACCCTGTGTTATCCAGCTGCAACACACAGAGGCAAAGGCATTGGATTTCATTGAGATGGAAGAGAAATCAGTTCAGAGATTTGAATGTTCAAAGGAAATAGTTTTTCCTACTTAGAAAATCATTCCCTGTCTATTGTTGGGGGTGGGGAGGGATGCTGCCTGGAAGCACAGATTATTAATTTCTTCTGCATACATAAAAGCAGATTTTAGAAGATGCACAAAGATGCTTTTCAGACATTCAGCAGAATTATTCTCAGGTGAACGTATTAGGCATCTATTTCCCCTGAAACTTAAAAATAGCAGTGTTAGTGTTTCGGATTTTAACTGATTTAAACACTGCACTAATGAAAACAGTGCTACAAACTCACTATTTCTTCCCTATGTCTGGGAATCATATGGTGGACAACTTGCATGAAAGTATGAAGAAGTAAAGCAATCTGCAGAAGAAAGGGTGACAGAGGCATCACAAATACACCTATGGGAGAGCAGTGAGGATGAATTCTGCAGTATCACTATCTATGTCATCCTTACTAAAGAATTTTCTATAAATAAATTTTATTTTGCTGTTACTTTTCTCATTATATTACCGGGCACATAAATGACACACCGCTTCATAAGGCTTCCCAGTATCTCATGCTGAGCTGCCAAAATCTGTGATACTCTCCTGAATGCTGTGGCAGAAGAGCAAAACGTTCTCTAGTGTGCAATTCATGCATGCAGAATTAGGAATATGGACATGCATCTAACACAGGGTCTCTCAAACTGCTGCCTGTGGGCTGGTGGTGATCCACATCACTGCTAATCTGAAGAATACATGCACTGAGTTTCAGCTGAATGCAAAAGGTGCACAATGTTCTCTGCTGATGGCTGACATTGGTTGAGTCCTAACAATTTGGGAATAGCTGTTTGAGAGCTGCCACTGATCAGCTGTGAGCAAGATGCTTCACCTCTCTGTGCCTTTGTTTCCCTTCCAGCACCATCTGTTTTGCTTAATTAAAGTGAAAGCTCTTCACCCTAAAGACCTTCCTCTCATAGGCATTTGTGAAATGCTATTCACAGTGCACCTCTGAATTCATGCAGGACACAGAGCTGCCGAGCCAGAATTGATTACTACTATTAACAAAATCTGGTTTAACTTGTCAGCTAAGATAGCGCTGTTACTAACAACACAGGAGACCAGAATCCTAAGAAGCAAAGATTAATATGGAAAATCGAAGGACTTTGTGTGTTTTTTGCGTGTATTGCTCTTTTAATCAAATATAAAAAGAATTTTTGCATTCCAAAATGCATACTAAACTCTCATGATCTTCTCCAGATTGCTATGGAGTATAGCAATCTCTGGATGTGTAGCATACTTCAAAGCACTTTGCTTCTGAAAGTGTCATTTTTTCATACAGTAATTTGAATGCAGTTTTGTAGCTTTGTTTCTCATGGATTTTTCAAAATGCTAATTTTTGCCTGCTCTGCTATAACCTCCTTAGAGTTTGGGTAGGATCTTACACAAGGGATATACAAGGGATAATATCAGGCAAAAATCAAAAGCAAAGGCTTTTGCCTACTTTTAGCTCCAGAAATAAAGCTATGTTTCAGTGCAACCCTAGTTACAGTTTTGTGGTGCTCTGTCGAGCTCTGCTGATAAGTTTCCCTAGTAAACAGCTCTTTATTGTTCTTTCCACATTCAGTCACCATGGAAACTAGCATTTTAGGATTTGATCCTTAGAGATGCCAAGCACCTGCTTCTGTAGCAGTATCTATGGGAGAGGAGATCTGAGACATAAGATCAGTCCTTACAAGAACAACAGGTTTGCTAAAGACAACTAAAGACAAAAGAATAAGCAAACACTTCTCCACCCCAGAAAAAAAAAAAAAAAAAAAAAAAAGCCCACACGCACCAAAAAAAATCAAAAAAACACACACAAAACCCCACAACCACCTTCCCAAAAAAAAGCTTTTGATGTGCTTATTTAGAAGGAAGTTTATTGGGAAAAAACCCCAAACCAAACCACAGCTAAAACCCGGTCCCAGTGGTACCTTACAAGCACACACAATATTTCACACTGCCTGTCTATAGGTGTAGTGTAAAAGAAAAATAGCCCAGTAAGCCTAAGTATCTAACTCCAGAGGTAATAGAAGTCAGAAACAGAACCCCAGAGTGCCACTAACAAAATGTGGGAAGGTGAATTCCCTTTCATTCATTGCCAAATCCTTCATTGCCTTCTTATTGTTAAAAATAATGGTGCTTGGGAGGTCAAATCCAGGTGATAAACAGCTGAACAGAATTTCTATTTTAGCTTCTGAATAATCCCTGAGGGACTCTGTTTTGTCTTTCCTGCTTGTGTTGACCTCAAACTGTTGGTCAGAGCCTAGAGGAATCTATCAATTTAGCGAAGAGTAGTTTTTTTTTCCCCCGTACAGATCCATTTCTTCTGAATATATCTTGGTGTCTCAGTAGAAAGATGGAAGGTTTGTGCCAGCAGCCAACAGCTAGTCTGAGTGTAAGCAGGCGTGAACATACCGATTCCCTCTTTATCTGATGCTGCTGGAACATGCTGGGCCTGAGCAGAGAGTTACCTTCATACCCTCTAGTAAATCGTCAGCTGTGTACTCACGCTGCCTCCTTTACAAACCATTTTCCTGCCAAGTTTGCAGAGTTCAGTTATTGTACGACCCACCAGCCCAATTCTGCTGCCATGACCATCACTGTTCACTACCAAGGTGATGACCTCAGAGTCAGGGGGTCGATTTTATTTTCTCTGCTTCAAAACACTGTCCCGGAGTTACCCATTGAGGGGTATAGTAGCCTTCATCTGCATTAGTATCCTAGCAGTAAACCAGCACTTAGAAAAGGCTAGTTTGCTTCTTAAGTGGGATGAATCACCTTCTAAGGGTTTCCATTTCTTGCTGTTGAACACAGAGAAAGCATGCTATGCCTACATTTACAAGTTAGGCATCTCAATCAGTGCCCCAGCTAATTAGAAAGAATGCATCTCCTGATGGCTGAAGTCATCAGGACTTCATGCCAGCACAACATTGCAAATTTAGGCATTTTTGTCTTCTATTAGCCTTAAACAAACAAACAAAAAAAAAACCCAAAAAAACCCAAACAAACCCAAACAAACAAAAAAAAAAAAACAAAAAACAAACAAACAAAAAAAAACCACCAAAAAAAAGTTATTCAGATTTCAGATCTGGCTGCATAGAAAGAAGTGGTTGATTGCAAGCATGCTTCTCATTCATGTCTTCGAATATACACGACAGAATAAATCAGGTTTTGAAATGGCAGTTTTGGGACAGCTATCTTTACTCTTGGTATTCTTTTTGATGGTTGGATCATGGTCAAGCTCAAGATTTTTGTTACTTGGACTTTAACAAAACTATTTTGGGACAGAAGAATTTTTTTAAAATTATTATAATTTCTTCCTTCTTCCATAGCCCAAGTGTAACCGCAATTGAAAGGAAAATAAAGATTAGGAAATAGAGAAATTAAAATTAAGCAATATGAATCACAGCCCTTCTGATATGTGCCCACCAGCAATGAATGTCAGAAAGTGTATCACCCTTTAAAGTGAGTACTTTCAGATAAAGGACTCAGCAGTTACCCCTTTGTTTACAGGACTTTAAAAGTTTATGAATAAACAATATCTCCACATTCACAGTTCAGGTACAGATAGCCCTTAGTCCTATAAAAGGAACCATGTTCAAAATACTGGCAAATAATATGTGGTGAAATATCTATAATCATCCAGGGTTACCATTAATTAAAGTTGTCCAAAATATACAGAAAGGCTTGTTTTCATGCCCTATGGATCCAGCAAATTTCATAGGAAATAAGCTGGAAAGAGACTCAAATGATCTGGAGTGGATCCCCTTTTTTGCCAGCTGACAGTACCTGACAGTAAACTCATACGTGTCACAGTTTCAACAGTGTTTGCAAAGTATAGCCATGAAAGAAATTAGGTCCAATGTTAAAGATGATGATGGAATTAGATGCAGTTTAGGGCAGGAAAGGCAGGGTGGTAGTAAAAGCCTGTGCTATTTAACATGTAGCTCATAGGTGAGTTCCTAATGGTCAAATTCTTCCCTCTGCATTAAGTTATTATAGACTGAAGTATTTATCTGCTGTGATGTGTGAACTCTTATGACTGGAAAAGCTATGCAATGCATGCAGGGCAAAATTATACATTAGACTGTTACTACCAAATACACAACAAGATGTGGCTTAACATATGGCTCATCTTCAGGTAAAGAAATCCATCTTGTAAAGGCATGTGTTCATCCTTCACAGAGTAGGATCAACTACATTATTAATACTCCTACAGTAATGCAGCTCGATTAGAGAGTTTTCCACCAGATACAGTAATTAAGCTGCAGCACTGTTCTAGGAACAGAGGGATAGGCATTCATCCATCTATTCACAAGACAGTCACCCCAGGCTCCCTCTATATCAGGGAAGAAAAATCGGCACTTCTAGAGTCCAATCAATCTTATCCTTAAGTAGACATCTAAAATAGCACTGAGAAATGCCCAGAAGTGCCTACTTGATTTCAAACAGGAAGCTAGGAGATGCAGAAACATAAGTTGTAAATTATGATTTTTACTCTGAATGTCTAGTCAAGATGACCTCCAGTTTGGATATAAAAATCCTTCTATTTTGGGTTTGTGCAGTATCCATCACATCTTAAGACATAAACCCAGGACTGGTGCTTCAGCTCACTTTAGCAAAGCAATATCTTGACTTTTGTGCTGTTACATTTCCAGTGGACTCAGGTGGAATTTTGCCTCAGGGTAAAGTTGCAATGAGATGATTTGGTAAACAGACATATTCAGCCAGTTTTACCCTCTCACCCTCACTGCTAAACTCCTTTCCAGGCAACTGCTTTTGCTTTCTCCCTTCAAGACTATTTTTGATCGGCTAACATTCTCTCTAGGAGGTTGCAGCAGCAGCAATCAGTATATTTGTTTCTATTTAGGATATTACTGTTGCCCTACCCAGGTCATAGCCACAGATAGAAGAAACTGCAAGGATTATACTCAGAGAGTATGAAGAAAAATCATTGCAATAAAGTGAGTATCAGACCATTTAAATTTACAAAGATTTGACTGAATTTTCATAGCTGTGTTGCTCAAATTCTTGTGAAGTTATTTCATGCTGCTTACACCTTTTTTTTTGCATACATTTTTCCCTTGCAGCTGCCTGAAGTCCTAAATGATGTAGTATCATTGCGGCAGCAGTGTATGTGTGAGCATGTGCATGCATGTTTCTTTTTCTGACACTTTCTGTCTAAATATGTGTTTGTCTATATGCCTACCTACATGTTTATATCTGTGTCCAGGCTGTGTGTATGCAGAGGCCCATTTGCTGGTTATAAAAAGGAAATTGGTAACACTTCTACTAGCATCCAGTGGATAGCAGAGCCGTATACAGAATCTTTTGCAACTTTTGTGATCAAACTGTGTCTGTAGATTTAGTTCTAAGAAGTACCTCATCTTTACTCTGTGTACATTAATCACCATCTGGATGTGTGAGATACTAAGTGACATCCCCCTCTTCAAGAATATTACCCAGCACTTGGACAGGAAAAGAAAGATGAAAAGGAAAGGAGACAGAGCTGTCATGTTGCTCTGTACACGGGGGAACCTTACACAGCAGGTTGCAATCTGAACTGTCCCATTTCATTATGCCACTGAGGCAGACCCCTGCAGTGCATTAAAGTTTTAAAATCATTTAGGAAATATGAAGATACATTGTTATTTAATCATTCCATTACACTTCAAAACCAATATTCTGATAGCCACTTTTTTTTCCTAATAAATATTGTCTTTGACCAGTGGGGATTAGCAAGTGAATATAGACTGACTTTTTTGAATAATATGACCAGTATGGAAATGGAAAGAGTCTGTAAATAATAGAATAATCTTTTCTTTAGCCACATCAAGGAATCAAAAGCTTGCTAAGACTGAATTCCATTGCATAGTGAAAAAAGGCAAAAATATTTCCATATTGGATTTTGCCATAATCATGATCAACTTAAAGTAATTCCTATAGAAGATCTATTGATAGTAAGTTTCAATTTATCTGGTTAATTTTTTCTTGAACTAAAATGAAAACCTTGTAGACATGGTTACACGTGGTAAGTAATGGTTATCAGATAGCTACTGAATACTGTGGTGTCACAAAATCTTTACTTTGCAGAAAAAATTTATATATGGCAAAAAATCAGTCTAAGTCATATCTGTGTTCATATGACACTGCAAAAAGCCCATGAAAATCTTAATTCAGAATTCTTAATTCAAAAATCTGCCTATGGAAATTTTTTTTTTATTTCGAAAAGCAAAATTTGAAAAAGAAAGCATTTCTTATTTTGCCTTGGAATTGTGGTGCATTACTTTAAAAAACAATTAGTCCAGTAATGCCTGACTGAAAAGATTATTTTAAAGATATACTTGTTTTCATAGCAAAAAAGTATACAATGTTGTTATTAATTAGATTTAATTATCTGTAGTGCATGCATTTTTCTTAAACTGCATATGGAAGCCTTTTTTAATTCCTTATCATTGAGCACATTTATCAACATTTCTTTTTTATGAGTTAGATATAAATTGAAAATGTTCCTATGTGTGAAGAGTAAGTCAGGAGACTTAAACTATTTAAAGATTCATGAAAAATATAAAGATTCATGAAAAATAGTGAAGCTTCACTGGAACTTCATTTGTGTACACCAAGAAACTTTGAAGAAATATTAGTGGATAAAGCAGTCTTTAAGGACTTAAGTACTCCCACCACCTCAGGTTTCCAAGATTCTGTACAATATAAAAGATCTGTATTTAGACCACCGCATGACTAGATATATTTTGAATTTCAAACAGCTGGAACTTTGTCAATGATGTTTTTTCTCCATCAAAAGTGGTTTGGAAGAATTGGAAGCTGGGCCCCTCTGAGGGAGTCGTATGTGTGATGAATTCCTATGAATTACACACAGACATTTTTATTTAGTAACAAAGCAGCAGACTTTCAAGAATTTAAACCTCAATAAGAATGCAGAAGATAGATTTTCCCTTAAATAAATAAAAAAGTGAAGCTGAGTTCATCTTATTATTCTCTTCTGTGTGTACATCAGATATTATTTCCAGCTTTCAACCATACTCCTTAAGATTTTCCTTGGACTTGGTCAAACATATCCCTCAGACAATCTGTACTGCAACATTCTGGAAGCTAAATTTCGTAGCTGCTATGGATGTGACAACACTGAATGAGTCATGCAATGCTGGCATCATCTCAAAGCTAAAATCTTCATGTCGAGGGTCTATCCTTCAGGCACAGCTTGCTATTTTAACTGGCTTCAACCACTATCCTAAACTGTAAATATTAAGAAAACATAGTTTTTGAAGGATTTGGCATTATTATTTTTGTTTTACATGACTAAGAAATTCTAGATGCATTTAATTACTTCTACTGAGCAAAAAGTTTTATAAAACTTAGTGGTTTTTAGTTAGGTGCAGTAATTAGGGGATTCTATTACTAGAGGAAAAACACAAGACACAGAACATACGTAGATTGATCTTATTTAATCAGTAATGGCATTTCAGTTAGGAACTGTGATTTCCAAAGAGAACTAAAACGAATAAATAAATTAGTAATACTTTTTAAAAAAAACAAACAACAACAACAAAAAAAAAACTTGCTTGGTTGTCACTGTATTGCTATGGAAGCACCTCACATTGAAGTTCATTTTTGTTCCTCCCACATGGAGTATGCATGATTTAAATAAACTAATATCATTGTAGTTGGATTTGCTTTGGGGGATAGAAGGTTATATTCTGTACCAATTTACCTAGATCAGGTTTGGTTTTGGTTTATGTGCAGACAAACGTTTGGAAACAATACCTGGATACAATAAAGAATTTCTCTTGGAGACCAGTGAACTGCTAAATAAATCATTTTTATCTAAAAATTTACTGGCTACTGAGATAGGGACCTTATACTGTAGAAACTCTTCTCAGAATGTTAATATGAGATCTTCAAGTCTGACAAATGTCTTGGGTCTCTATGACTTTCCTCTGAAGTGGTCTTTAGTCTTTGTTATACCTTAGCTGTTTTGCATGGAAGGGAACTCTTCAGTGGGTGTTGATCTGTCTTCTTTGACCACTGAGGACTTACACAGGGTGAGGTGATTTTGGTCCTTTGTGTGATTTAAAAGAAGACATTTCCTTTGTCTTTTTTTCTTTTCTTTTCCCTCATTCAATTGTAATATTGCAGGGAACAATTGCTATGTTGTTTGCTGCAATCAGTTCTGTGGCTATTCTCTGTGAAATAGGTTTGAAAATAACTGATTCACAATCAGAACAAAAGGAGTTGCTGAAAGGTGGAGAGATCCAGTCCTGACGTTAGAAACCGTTAGAAAATAAAAAGTAAAGCTAGATATCATTCACAGGGAAAAAAATATCGCATATTTTAAAAAAATTATTTGACCAAAAGAAGGAAAACAAAAGTTTTCTATGCTTATCTCAAACACTTTTTTTTTTTTTTTTTTTTGCTTTGCTGATGATGTAAATAGGGCAGAACAGTTTGTGGTAGTTCTTGTAGACTCTGCCAGAGATTCAAGCTTAGCAAGTCAACTAACATCATATGTCAAACATAGTCATCATTTGTAATTGAACACCTTTTAGTCCTGAAGATATGTTATCAGTCAATACTTACAGTGACACGATACTCGAAGGCAGTCAATGTTGCACCCTTCCTGCCAGCTGAAAACTAATGATGACCAAAGTTGTTGTTTGTTTCAGCAGGCTGAAATGGCAACATGGAAGATTCATAATGTACTAAAAGTCCCATGCTCTTTGCTATTAACTGTACACGAGAGCACTCCAAAAGGAAGTCAGCCGCATGACACTGTGATAGAGTTTTCAGCTTTGTCTGATTGCATTACAAACACCACACATATTGAAGCACTCTGGCAGCTTCCTAACACTCACAGTGAGGAACCTGAACCTTTTGACCTCAAACATCTTATTAAAACCTATGCTGGACTGTGTCTTTGCAAGGGGAAAAAACAAGAAAGTACTGGACTTTTCTCCTCTATAATTCATTCAAGTAAGCCCTTGCTGAGTGGAGGACCTCGGCTTTGATGTTAAAATCTCCTAATTGGAAGGAAGTGAAGTGTTAGCCTGTCAGGCTATTAGTCTCTCATCAAATACTTTAAGAGGTATCAGAACACTGAGGTTCTCACACTAGTGCAAAGAAGGCATGGAGTGGCCTGGTTTTTGTTAAAATGTTTAAACTTTGAATCTGTCTAACAACCTCCCCCAAAATTTAATATACATGGAGTTGTTCCTTGATATTTCTTTCCTTTTATCTTCACCTTTTCCCTCTCAGAACCTCCATCTTTCTATTGCCTACAGCACATCAGCTCCTATTAGTAGGAATGTAGGGAATAACTGGTGTAAATAATAAGCTCTCAGGTTTCATATTACAGCTCTGATTCAAATCCAGCTATTGCATGCCTTGTGTGACCTACCTCTCTGCTGTTTGACTGTGGAACAACTACTTCAGTGTTGGTTTTGCTTCCAGAGAAGTGACTTCTCAGAAGGGTGTCCTTACAATAAGTAACACGAAAACCCAAGCAATTGTGGAAGATGGCTTAGTTCTAAAAGCTCAGTTCAAGTACAGGCTTTGTTATGTGCTTAATTTATAGTATTGGCTTACATAAAAACTTAAATCTAGAAATATGTTGACTCTCTCCTAATGACTGGTGCTTTCCTGCTTTACAGATTTGGTACCCAAACAGACGGATGGGGTGTTTTTTTCCTGGGAACCTCCAACTAATTCAAGATGAGTGTTGAACTGTGTCAAACTCTCACAAGGATGTGACTAAACTCTGTCCAAGATCATGTAAAGTTGAATTCTATTTAATCTCTATTCTTCAAGTTGGCAATAAAGTCTAAAATGCCACAGTGAAGAAAATCTGTGAAACAGGATAAAATAACTATCTGAAAGGAAATCTCCAAATTGCTAATGCACATCATTTAGAATTATGAAGGTAGTTACATAGCCACGTCTGCTCTGTTTCTTTGTTTACAATATGAGCCTAAAGAAAGCTGTATTACCAGTGTAAATGTTTCTGTTTTGCAGTTTTCTGTTTTGATTTGCCTAGTGGTAACCTTACCCACACAAATCACCTGTGGCATTTCAAGCATATCTTCCCTAATGCTAAGCATTCCTTTTGATTTGCAAGATGATGTCCATATGAAAGAAAATCTAATGCATATACATGTCTCTTTCCTGGCTGAATACCACCCTGTTTATGCACAATTATCTGTTTCATGCAAGTGTTTGATTGCTAGTCAGATCTCTCATTTTACCTCACACTTCCTTCTGGCAGCACTTTCATCTGCTTTTGGAGTCACAAGTTTTGTTTGTTGCAACAACTTCTTTAAATTTCCCTCCACTGTTTCTTTTCACTGATCTCGACAGCATAACGCCCTTTTGTACGTCATTCCCATCTTTGAACACCCAGTCTTTAAAATATTAAAAAAAAAAAAAAAGAACAAATAAATATTTTAGTGTTTCACATTTCAGAAATATTTTGATGATGTTGCTTTTTCAATTGGAAAAAATCTTTCTTCATTTGATAGCTTAAGCAATCAGGCCCAAACATTTTTTTTCTTTCAGTTTAGTAGGCTTGCTCACCATTTATATACCTAGATGAGTATGTCACTTTATGAAATGTGGGTGCTTCTGGGATGAAGGCTAGTTGACTGTGTGAGGTCATTAAAAAATCCTCTCAGCCGTCTTCTTTCAGACAGTTCAGCTGTCCAGAAGTCTGGGTGAGAGAGCTGACAACTGCACAATATTTGAAGTAGTCAGAATGAGAATCATAGTTTAATTTGGCTCACAGTCATTACTTCTGTTCTGTCTTGACATCAGATATTGGTACAGTTTGGACTCTTCACAGAATAGGAGCATGGAAACCAAGAAGTTGTTTTATTCATACACCTTCTTTTTCAGCATATTTGGTTTGTGTTTGAGTCAGCAACAAGGAGTATTTACAAGTCACTGACCCTGGTATTTCAGAAGTGGAGAGCATATACCAGGTTCCCAGCTGTGCTCAAATACCAGTCATATACAGGCAATATACCTTCCATGTTTGTGTCATTAGCAAATGTCACTAGAGTCACTGGTCACTGAGCAAAATATTAAACAAGATTTCAGAGTAATCCATATAGAACTTCACAAATAATCTTTCTCTGATAATCATTCCCCTTTCAAGACACCTCTGTGATGAGCTATCTCTTTGGCTAATTCCTTCTGCACTTTGTGTGTACCTTATATGCCATCTTCTCTAGTTCAGCTCATAATTATTACACTTTCCAATACTGAATGCTGGAGTGAGATCTAGACATCTTAAACCTACACATTTCTTTTATGTCAAAAAAATGCTCTCTTATCAGAAAACCAAAATAGATTAGTGATGTGACAATGGAAAATCAAGATGAAATTATGTTAACTTCATTTTCAGATTTACTTATTTTTCTGTCTTTCAAAATTTACCCTTGGGCCAAAATTTTAGCTGGTTCATACCAGTATAGATCTGTAATGCATCTTCTTAAGAGTGATTATTAATGACTAAACACTAGGTAAAGAACTAGAAGATAATTTCACTGTACTGTCCTTAATTGTCCATTAGTGCATTCCAGCTTGATCTTCCTTGCATTTTATTTTCCCCAGCTACACTGCCACACTGTCGAGGAACCACCATGATTGCGTACATTATTTACAGAAATTAGAGCTTTATAATCCATGGAGTACACAACCCCTTAGCACAAGTTACTTCATCTGGATATGTGCTGACTTGGAGCAGCTAAGAACCTCTCCCTTGTGTTCAGATTTACTGCCCATCTGGCAGACACTGAAGCTAGAGCTTATATAGCACTGGGTCATTACTTAAGCCACATTAAAGAGATCAGAGCAGGCACATATAGAATTTCTTTCAATTTATCTTTTCTATTAAACTACAAACAACTCTAATTTCCAAACTGAAGATTTATTTCAAATATACCTGTGAAGCTAGTGCTGAGAAGGCTGGTGAACAGACTACAATTTATATCGGTGCTTAGCCCTTGGGAACATGTCTTCTTTGCAATGAGAAAGTATGATGTGGTTATGCATGGTTGATTTACTTATGCTGGCTTAATCTCAGCTATCAGGGTAAAAATCACATTATGAGGGCCTGAACTAAGCATGACTTCAGCATGAGCTTTGCAATCTCATGAATCCCAGAGTAGCTGTATGCAGGAGGCAATGTACTTCAGGTTGTACCTCTGTGGTCTCTCCTCTGCGTCACTGTCACTGAGGATGAATGCCAGCAGTAATCCCACCTCTCACTGCAGCAGGGCTGTATCTGGCATGCATACACAGCCTGGTCAGCACTGTGAGTTGTGAGACACAGACAATGAGGACTGAGTAGTCTGATGAGCTGCCTGTAACAGTCAAGAATGCCCTTTCCTATGAAGAAAGAGCTGTTACAGAGCCTTCTACCTTGGCTTCATTCATGTTTATTTGCGTGGGATAGTAGTGAACACAGCTTGTCAAACTGCCAAACCTTCATCCAGAAAAAAGGGCCACACAGCTTTTGAAAGAAAATGTTACCAGAAAGTAATAAGGAGAAAGCAATTTTGTCTGAAATTTCTCAGAAATAACCAGTCTGAGGAGGAAACACAACATGGAGCATTAAACAAAGACAAAGGATTAGTTTGAAAAGCATATGAGGTCTGATAATAGTGCAAAGGGTTTGAGAAATGTAATAAAAACATTGACATCAATTCTGCCCATAATTTACTATTAATAAGAATGAAAAGCAAGACTTGTAATTGGATTAGCTGCATAGTGTATAAAAAAAAATACAGTCTATAATGATGATTATTGTGACCCATATAAAACATTGTATGCTACTGCCAAAATCTACCTTTCTTTCCTGATGCTGTAGTCATACTAGTGATGTCTGAATGTAGAATACAGCAAATGATTTCCTGAATCTTGATATTTTCATAGTTCATGAAAAGCTGTTAACCTTATAGTCTGGAAACCTTTGTCCTGAATATCACTGATCCTTGGCTGTACCATTCAGATTCCTAAAATCATTCAATCGGGAAATTTCTATATTAATTCTACTTTCAAGCCCTACCCCTTCCATTTTCTTTCAAATTAAATATTCTAAAGGATGTTTATGTGTTGACTTGATATTTACTCCATTAAATTGAATTCACGCCATCAGAATCAGTTTCTGTGGATGCAGAGTAAAGGATTCCCCTAAAGTTTCCCACCACTCTAGCATCTACTTTAAAACAGAAAGTTGCCCCTGTAAGGTGTCATTTACTACATGCTTTCTTCAAAGGCAGTCATGACTGGTTTTCTAAGGAATAATGTTTTGTTTAGCTAATGAATAAAGCTTGCTGTAGGTGCACTGTAATTGCAGTATCAGCTTCTCTGTATTTCATACAACAGGATAATTGACCATGTATTCAATGAATCACCAGAAAATGCCTGGCCATAGTAATAATTGGAGTGAATATGAATTCTAAATGATATAGTCTAACAAATACGTTACTTCATCAGAAAGGTAATTTTCAAACTCAACTTATATACTTCATGCAGTTCTGAATGCTTTCTTAGCATTAAGTTGGCAGTGCTTCACATTTAAAAGCACTGCGCAGACATTAACTGATCAGTTTTCCTATTATAATATTTCATTCTGTCGTGTCAGGTTTGCCATATTATACACCAGCATAAATGCTACTCAAGAGAGGTGAAGTGGCCTTTGTGATGCTTAATACACATTGTTCTGCTTAAATTATGACTGAATTGAATGCTTTTGCAGCCATAGTTACATTCCTATATCATGTTTTAAGAAACATTAGATTTCTATCTCAGATACAGTTTTGTAACATCATTCTGTGGCACTGTAATGAATCAAAAGAGTAAAACCAGTAGCCCATATAAAAATTGTCATTTATGAAGCAGAGAGAAAGGAGAGGAGAGGA
Source organism: Psilopsiagon aurifrons (assembly GCA_025447955.1). Lineage (NCBI taxonomy): Eukaryota > Metazoa > Chordata > Aves > Psittaciformes > Psittacidae > Psilopsiagon > Psilopsiagon aurifrons. The sequence goes on along the minus strand of JAOEHY010039561.1, from coordinate 62 downwards.
GAGGAGAGGAGAGGAGAGGAGAGGAGAGGAGAGGAGAGGAGAGGAGAGGAGAGGAGAGGAGA
>JAOEHY010039558.1:38437-70718 GCA_025447955.1 Psilopsiagon aurifrons | reverse complement strand
AATAATGACAAGAGAAATACAAGGGAAAAGAATACAACAGCTCACCACATATACCCAGCCCGACCAAGCCATGCACCCCCACCACCCTTCCGGGTCTCTGCTCTCCCTTTCTGCCTCCTGGGCATGTCGTGCTGTGGTATGGAATACCTCTTTGGTCAGTTTGGATCAGATGCCCTGTCTCTGCTTCCTCCCGGCCTCCCCCCCTCCCTGGCAGAGCATGAGGCTCTGAAAGTCCTTGGCCAAACCAAAATGTACTAAGCAGCAACCAAAACATCGGTGTTATCAACACTGTTCCCAAGCCGAAAGTCAAAAAAACACAGCTCCACACCAGCTACCAAGAAGGAGAAAAACGACTGCTACTGCCGAACCCAGGACACTAGCTATCAGGGACTTGGAAAACCTTGCTTCATGTTATTATTTCTTGCACAGTAATGTGCAAATGATGTATCAATGCCTCATTCCTCCTCTGCAAAAGGAAGAAGAGTACTGGTGTGTCCTACATGAGTGTTATGAGGATAAACTGAAGTATAGAGACAGAATAAGAACAAAGGTCAAAGACAGAAGTGATAGTCTGAGTGATTATAGATCAAGTTTCAAGAATTACTCAAATGCATGGAGAGAAATTACTGAGGCTTTTTAATTTGTCCAGGAATTGTCATCTTGCAGCAGTTTATGTGCTTCTGGGGACACACATAGCAAAATCACAAGTAATTTCCTTGAGCATTACAGGGAATAAGAATCCTCACTCTCGACCTGTGCCTACCTAAACCTTTCCTTTCTGACCAACATGATTATCTGCTACTATTTGAGTCCCAGTAATCCTACATGTCTTCTACTGTTCTGACCCATGTCACCCGCAGGTTGTCTCCATGTCAGGTGTCTCTAAAGCAAAGAGATCCAGGCTTTGTCAAGTATAACCATTTCACAGGTAATGTCAAAATGTTGATCAGCAGAACATTAGAATCTGTATGAGTGCTTGTTTTCTTTTCTACCCTTATCAGGCTCATGTTCTCTTGAAAGTCTCTTGAAAGCAAGATTTCATTGATGTTCAGTATTAAAAATAACACATCATTCAGTTAGATGTGTTGATATTTCTCAGAAGAGGTCAAGTGAAGCTGTGTGTCTGGGAGGGATATGCCTAAAAGTTAGACGTCAGACAATGAAAGCAATGAAGTAAATGGGATGGAAGGGAAAGGTAGGGGAAAGGTGACATTTTTCAGCTGGACAGCTAGATAAAGTGAACACCCAAGTACTTCTCTGCCATTTGAAAAGCTTTTATTTGGTAGATAATGTTATGGAAAAAGGGTTCTGGGAGAGGTCTAAAAGGATAGACAACAGCCTTAGTAAGCAAAGAGAAGGGGAGGTGTTTCATGGGGGAAAAGAAAACAGAAAGGTGAGATCAGCAAAGACCTTTCAGCAGAGAGATTTCGTTCATGGCATGCAGACTGCTGACCTACTCTTGTTCATTTAGAGGAAACCATCAAACTTTTTTTGAAGAGCAGTCATCAGTTTTATAGGGGTGTCTTAAATTCATGTGCTTATCATATTCTACAGATGTACTAGAAGATCATTAATCAACTCTAATGAACCTCAGCACAGCTAAGTATTCTCTTTTAAGACTCAGCTGAGTAAAGGTCACCAGTTCTGAGAAATTAACTGCTTGATCTAGTGAGTTCTTGCATCAGCTGTCATTTTGAAGTTGAACTTTAGTGATCCTCAGATATTGTTTATCATTTACATAAGAAAAATTCTATCCTGTTGTTTCTAGGCCCTACTTCAGTTAAACTCTATTGCAACATCATTTTCTACACAGTATTCACCTTATTCCTTCAGGTAAACCTTTAAAAATATTCTCTTTCTGCTACTATAATATGGAACATTTGGCATTGAAGTTCTGGAAGACTAAGATTCTTGTCATTGTTGGAAATCCTAATGATATTGCAGTAGTAGTAGAGCAGCACCATCATGCTGGGTGCCCAAAATTCCTACTCCTATGGAGGCTGGAATACACCCAAAAGCATTGTGCTGCACTGTGCAGTCCAATTTTACATTCAGTTTAACTCCAGCCAGTACAGAGACATTGGATCAAAAGGGAGAACTTTATAGTTTTAGGGCATTTGAAAGAAAGAGAGGATGTAAACATAGCTGGAAGGAAAGGGATGAAGCATGTGATTAGTACTTTAATGGGAAGAAACCAGAAGACTAGAAGAGCACAGGCACAAATGAAGTGCATGAAGAGAGAGAAGCCGAGGATTAGGTATACAGGAATATCATGGGTTAGGCTGTTTTAAAGATGTTCAGACTTGTATTCTTTACCTAAGCTACTGGAAGACTGTCTAGGGCTGTTTGATACGTACCCAGATGGAAACCCTGGTGAGTTCTGCCTGTCCCTGACAGGAGCCCTGAAACCCAGACATAACACAGCCGGTCTGGGAGGCCCACATCACTGGTGTAATCCTATTTGAACCAGGGGTACACTTGCATGGACTGTTGCCAGATGTAGCTCGAAGTTTTCAAGTCATACAGTAGTTATCCCAGCTAGTGTGTATCACTGTCTCTTAAAGGGAATCAATAGCAGCAACCTCAAATATTTCAGCTCCCACTCCTATAAATAACAGAAGAATCAGTTGGAGATCACATAGTTTCCTTTATATTTAACTAGTTGCCATGGCATCTCTACTGTAAAGCTGTCATAGTTATGGTTACCTAAAGGATGTCTAAACTTTATCAATCATGTTTCTCTCTCTGCTTAGAGAAAAGAAATAAGGATAGGAAATAAGTGTCCAAACAATTTTCTTGAAGCATAGCAAAGACTATCTGATGAGGTCACGTGCCTTTTTAGAAAGTGTCAAGTCAGAAAAAAAAACAGGTTTATGAACATAAGGAATGAAGAATTAAAGTACATGTTCAGGCAACTCTTTACCCTGCCTTGTTTGTGCAGCCCCTGTTCAGGGAATAGCTCCCATAACGATGGGTGCCTTTGAACTGTACAGCAGGGGTGGCTACACATGCCCTGCAGCCAAATTCCTGGTGCATCTCACCCCTAGAACACCAGATCTCCCACATTTGATAAGCCCTTTGTTTCTTTTTCATAGTTGTTTCACCTTTATGCACTTGATACAATCTAACCCTGCAGTCACCTGCCATTAAACTTGTCATGCACAGACAGCTACAGGCCAGCTGCTGACATCTTTATTTAAAGGACCCATTCAGTGCAGTGATTAACCGAAGTGTGTAGGAGCTCTTGAAGACACAGGAAGCCCTCCTTGAATCTAAGGATGGTACTGTGAAGGAATTTGCTCCCCCATTCACAGTGGGAATGGCCCAACAAGATTATCTTTCAACATGAATCACAGCTCTGTTGAATCGCTGTGGCTAATCTTTCTGGCTGATGACACCTTTCCCAGGCAAGGCAGGAGGTGATTTGCACCTAATTCCGGTGCTATAGACAGGGAAGGGTGAGTGTCAAGTTTTCATAGATACATACTTTAATTCTTTAACTTCCTGTTTTTTCAGACGCAGGATTTATACCTGAAGCACATTTGAAGGGCATGAAATATCTGTGGACAGCTTTAATTCTGCATTAATGATGCTTTCCCCAGTGAATGTAAGATTTCTCAATGAATTTATGAACCTCCCAGATGCTGGAGCTGTCCAAGAATTATGTCTCCCACTCCAGAAGTACTAAAATGATGCAGAAGCTGAGCTGGGAGATGCTAAATCATCAAAGCTTAATCCTTGCGATGTGATGCAAGGACTAGATGACCAGGGGAACTAATCCCCTGATTAACTGCCCTAATCAAATGCCCCTTGAACTAGACATATGCAGGAATTCAAATTAACGTGGTCTGAGGTCAGAAATATTATTTTTCTGCCTTTTTTCCCCCTTTTTAAATGAAAATACCTAATTTCAAATAACTCTATGGTAAGCCACTTCTCAGCACTGTTGTCTAGAAAGAACTGTTTAACCATTTGTCTCTTAAAAGCATGCAGCATTTTTTATATAAAAAAAGAATCTTTGAATGGGTTTAGTGATAAAATGGAGGATAAAAGAAAGTATAAAAGAAGATGAGATGCACCTCTATCAGGGAAGCTGTGAATGGTCCATCCCTGGTGGTGTTCAAGGCCAGGTTGGACAGAGCCTTGGGTGGCATGATTTAGTGGGAGGTGTCCCTGCCCATGGCAGGGGGATTGGAACTAGATCATCTTAAGGTCCTTTCCAACCCCAAGTATTCTGTGATTCTATGATTCTATGTATTATAGACCTTCACTATTTTAGAGTTCACCTTACTTGAAAAGAAATTGATTTTAAACCATATGAATGGTACTTCAGGCTTCCTCTGTAGTACATCAGCAAGCACCTTGGAAGCTCTGTGGGCTAAAGAAGTAAGCCATACCAACTGCTCAGAACAATAAAAATAGCCTCTTGCTCTGTTGTATTTCTATCACCTGGCTGCTTGCTGTAAGGCCTCTTTCTTACAAGTCAGTGTCAGCATCACAGTTTGTTCAGGCTGTGTTGTAAGCAACGTATGTTATAAATGAAGTTATGGGCAATGTGATGCAACCAGATATTTGCATACCACCGAGGTATGTGCTCTATAAATACATAAACACAAACAAACAGTGTTTTCCCTGTGTTCACATTGGTTATTCACTATAGCAGGTGTCAGCCTTTTGAAGAATTAAGATCCCAGCTAAGTTTAGAAATGGCTTGTATTTAATTCTATCTGTTGGGTTTTTGGGTAATACTGACAAGTACATACTTGTACTTGTCCCTTTAGGAGACAGTGATACACACTAGCTGGGATAACTACTGCATGACTTGAAAACTTAACCATTAACCAGCATTAACCAGCATTATCTTTTCCAACCTAAATCAGTAATACCGCTCCTTAGCTGTTGTTCTGGTATTTCAGCTTTTTCATTGGCACATAAGAGACCATTTAGAACTCTGAACACACTTGCAGGTTATCACCACTCACAATTTATTTCCTAATTATTACATTTCAAAGGAGAATCACATTTTAAAGCACTGCATGAAGTTGGTCATCAGCTAAAGTACTTCAACTTATTAAACTCTTAATTGCATGCTAACTACCTAAAGTATACTTTAATATCATAAAGGCAGATTATGGGCTTTATTTTAAGAATCCTCCAGCTAGTATCAGAACAGAAAGCACAGCTGTTTTCCCAACTTTCTCCAGAACTTTTCTTCAAATCTAGACTGGTCCAAGTTTTTTTCCGTCAAACTGGGAAAAAAATCCTAACTCCAAAACCAAACCTGTCTGTTTGTTTTGAACTATAATGCCCGTTTTCCTCTTTGCTCCCCAGGTAAGCTGCAGAGGGAACATCCTGCAGAAATAATTCACTGCCAGGTTGGATCTGCCAGGGGAAAGATTTAAACTTCTATTTTCTGAAGGATGTGTGCCAGCAGCTTGCATTATTACAGTATAGAAAGAGTTCCTGAGGTTTAAACAGGAGATAAATCAGTCGCACTAAGATGAAATTCTTAGGCTCGATTTTACAGAAGTTGAACTAGGGAATTGTTAAAAATCTCTCTCTTCTATTAATTCATAAACATGGATTCCTCAAAACATTTTGTCTAACACTATCCAGCAGCAAACATTTAAATCCTGGGGAAGGTGAAGCTTTTTGTGAGCAAAGATGAAGCCTTTTGTGAGCAAAGTGGACAAAGAAGGATTCAAGCAGCAAAAGGTTCTTGGAAATAACTTTTAAACCCATCAGCTGGAGCACAAAACCTTTGTGAATGAGTCGAAAGGGAATAAATATGGGCTTCCTGACATCTCATGGTGTCATGACTTCACAAGCTTTGTCGTGGCTGACATCTGTCCCTCTTCTCTGGAGGTTTCCACCTGTACTACTTCATTAGGCCATACACTGATTTCCAAGCTATGATCTACCACTCATGGCACTTTGATCAACACTTGGATTATCAGAGGTAACTTCAATGATATATCCAGTAATTATATCTATTTTGTGTGTTCAATAAAGAGGCATACCTGAACTAAGAAAGACCATCACTACCCTTTCCATTAATAGTACATTTGATCAAAGATCACAAAGCCTACATGATAGAGTAAGTTTGGTTTCTATTCATTCCCAGTAAGTTGAAGTTCAAAGCAGTCCACTGAGAGTAATAGAGTTTGCAGAGTTGCTTTGGGTTTTGCAGTCTGTGGCTTCACTTGCAAACTAATTTTAACTTCTTTCACAATGCACAATGGTTTCGTAACTGCAGTGTGAATTTCATGTGTCAGTTTTAGAAGGCCTTATGTTTTTGCTTTTAGACATTTTAGATGTCTTTTAGATCCTTCTTCTCTTCCAAAACAGAGAAAAGAGGACAATGACCTTTTTTCACTAGAAGCAAGACAGTCTGTGAATAAGCTAGGCATGCTCTGGTGGATGGAAAGAGTTAACAGAGCAGGTCCTCATTTCTTACCAAGGCTAATTCAATACCTGAAGTTATGGTGGTATGTGGGAAGGGGCACTGCTAAGAACAGTGGCAGAGGAAGTGTTGGTGATGCAGGAGTCTGGGTACATAGGAGAAACTTTGGATTTTTTACTATAGATGTTCAGTTTGCAATATGAATGCCATCCATATATAATCATAGAATCACAGAATGGCTAAAGTTGGAAAAGACCTTAAGATCATCTAGTTCCAACTGCCCTGCCATGGGAAGGGATGCCTCACATGCCATGTTGCTCAAGGCTCTGTCCAACTCTGTCCAGCCTGAACACTGCCAGGGATGGGGCATTTACCACTTCTTTGGGCAACCTTTTCCAAGTGTCCCACTGCCCTCACAGTAAAGAACTTCTTCCTTATATCTAACCTGAACTTTGCCTGTTAAGTTTAAACCCATCACCCCTTGTCCTATCACTATAGTCCCTGGTGAAGAGTCCCTCTCCAGCATCCTTGTAGGCTCTCTTCAGATACTGGAAGGCTGCTATGAGGTCTCCACACAGCCTGCCCTTCTCCACATTGAAAAGACCCAACTTTCTCAGCCTGACTTCATACAGAAGGTGTTCCATTCCCCTTACCATCCTCATAGTCCTGCTCTGGACTTGCTCCAACAGTTCCATGTCCTCATGTTGATGACACCAGAACCTCACACAAGACCCCAAGTCGGGTCACATGAGAATAGAGGGGCAGGATCACCTCCCTCGACCTGCTGGTCATGCTCCTTTTAATGCAGCCCAGGATACGGTTGGCTTTCTGGGCTGCAAGCACACACTCATGCCAGCTCAAGTTCATTTTCTCATTGACCAATACCTCCAAGTCCTTCTCCGCAGGGCTACTCTGAATCTCTTCTCTGCCCAACCTGTAGCTGTGCCTGGGATTGCTCCGACCCAGGTGCAGGACCTTGTATTTGGCTTGGTTGGCGTTCATGAGGTTGGCATTGACCATGTCACAAGTGTGTCAAGGTCTCTCTGAATGGCATCCCTTCCCTCCAGCATATCAACTGATCCCCACAGCTTGGTGTCATCGGCAAACTTGCTGAGGGTGCACTCAATCCCACTTTCTATGTCACCAACAAAGATGTTGAACAAGATTGGTCCCAACACTGACCCCTGAGGGACACCAATTTTTGCTGTTTTCCATCTGGACATTGAGCTATTGACCACAACTCTGCATGTGGCCATCCGTTCAGTTCTTTATCCACCGAGTGGTCCATCTATCAAACACAGTTTTATCCACTCAGGGGTGGTGCTGTCCCTCCTGGTGCCATCCTCTATGAGTCAGCTGCTCACGTAAGCTGAGCCGCCAGGTTCCTGCGGAAGTCCTGTTGGTGGCTCTTGCCATTCAGGATTGAGGCTCCTGAACGCTATGTTTTCCCCACGATCTGGTGCTGATGGTGTCCTCTCTGGAGCTACTCACCTCAGCAAATTAATCAAATATCTGAATATCTGAACAAGTAATATATTGCCTGCATTTCTGTTTCAAAATACTCAAAAAGCTTTCTTCTTTCTTTCTCAAAATACCTATAAAGTTTCCCTCAGCTCTTCTCTGTCTATACAGAGCTGGAGCAATATGCTCCTATCCCCACAGCCCAAAGCTGTGGCTCTGACCAAGATAGGGATGGAGCTGCCAGACCTGCTTCAGAGCTCCAGGACTGGGAGCCAGCAGAGAAGTGTCTGGCAGTGATAGCACAGCATTCAGCTATGCAACACTCCTATCCTCCTAATGCATTTCACACGTAACAGATTGAATTGCTTTGATCTCCTCATTTATTTTTCTTTCAGCAAACAAAACAACATTTTTGCTTCTTTTCCCTGACAAAGAGTTTTGCCATATGCTACAAATCAATTGCAACCTTTTTGATGCTTTGTTACCGCCCACATCTTGGGCTGCATTCAAAAAAAAAAAAAAAAAAATAAAGGCATCTTAAGCATTTCTGTTTCTGCTTCAATGAAACTAAAATTGAATCATTCTGCTCATTAATACAAGGGTTAATGTGTCATATCACTCCTCTCTTCCTGTCTTACTCTGTAAGAAGTAGGATTAAATCAATCCCCCTCCTGTAAATAGCATATCTATCTGACACTTGCTTTTCTGTATGGGTAGTTGTCATGAATAGCAAGGAATTTGCTTGTATTCATTCACAATCAATATTACTTATTGACTTCAGATATCCTCCTCCAATTATCTTAATTTGATTTAATGCTGAACTTCATATAGTTCCTTCCCCACCTATGTGATGCTACTAGTCCTTGTGTACCCACACAATCATCAGGGCCAGGGGCACTGATCTAGGAGACACAAAATCTTTGGTTGAACTCATTTTGATCAGAAGCAGTTCCCAACTGAGCATCCCCTAGTGAGCATCATCTTGGCCCAAAGTATGAGCAGAGGTAGGTATGCCCTCTGCTTTCAACAGCAGTGGGGTCTTAGATGAGCTTCATCTTCTGCCTGATTCTGACAAACAGCTTTTGAGGACACTATTCTAGGTGTTAATTAGGACATAAGGTGTCTATGTATCATACTGACTGCTCTTGAGGATGTATTTGTAGAAGCAGAATGGTCCTACATTCAGATACGGTTAGCTACCTATTGACTAACTGTTCTGACAAGAGCACTTTGGGGAATAATCAGGTGAACCCTAGCATATGTGTTGGCACAGCATGCACTGGTGAAGAATCGTGCACCTTTCCTCCCTGCAGCTGATACAAGTAAACCCACAAAAATCAGCTGGGTATTTCAGGATGTGATTTATTTGGAGGGATAGGAATAAGAAGGCAAATATTAAAAGCATGAAAACTTCATTGCTTAGGTTTGACCCCAGATTTCTAGCACACTTCACTCCTTCCCCCTCTTTCTCCCAGCTGACAGGCACTGGGGAGGCCACTCTACTCGGGATTGGGAAGAAGTGATGCCAGTGCAGTCTTTCATGCTGTGTACCCAGCCTCAGCTCACCATGAGTATTGTTTTATATTCCCACCTGAAATGTGTTTTACAGGTACCTGGCTACCATTTTTCAAACCAGTTTCACTGAAAACTGCTAGCTATTTGGTATGTTCAGCTTTTGTCAGTCTCTTTGTGTGGCTGTTCCAGGAATAGAGAGTTGCATTGTCAAGTTCTATATTCTTTTTTTATTTATCTGATACTTGATTTTGTCTCTATTAAGCCATTATATTGAATTTGCTGGTGAGACTTTTTACGAAAAGCAAAAGAGGAGGTATGCAATCCTAGAAGAAAGAACGAAAGATAAAATCACACCTCTACTGATATAGATGCAGTCAAAACAGAATTAGAAACAGAATGGGGGATAAGAGGGAGAAGGAGGAATAAAAGAAAATGAATCCTTTTTTTTCATCTAGTTTATTTAATTCAGTCAACTAATTTAGACCCATGAGGTATGTTTCCATTAGGAAGATTGTTGGTATAGCTATCATTGTACAACTACATTCATAGACAAAATCCATTTAAATGTTGAAGTGAAAAGCCAAAGCATGTTTTTCCTGTAGTACTGTGGGTCTGCTTTTGCATTAAAAGAGCATAAACATCCAAAGCAATCTGACTTTATTTCATTTAAATCATGTGATAGACAAGTGTTTCTGTCACCTTTTAAATCATAGAAGTTTTTTAATAGCCTTAGTACTTGCTTTAGGTAAAATACATTACTTTCCTTGTGTTAGTCCTTGAAGACAGCATAGGAATGTTATATGATTGCAAGAGAAGAAAGCACTTCTTCTGAAAGGAAGGAAAAAGTGAGCCATTCGCTGGAAAATTTGAGAACAGCTGAACATGATAGATAACACTTCAGGAGGAGATGAAAATTCTCCCAACCTCCTCTCTTCAGCTCAACACTATCTGAGTTAGTCCAGCTGATCCCATAGAGCTAAAGCCAACAGAATAGACTGATTATCTTTCTGCTGCTATCTGGAACATTAGGAGTTAAGTTATTGATGTTTGTATAGTACCTTGCCTTCTGGAGACACAGGCTCCATGGAAGTATTACCACTTCAAAGAGGTCAGCAGCTCAAAAAAAGGATGAGCTGAAATGACATGTGGCAGTGGGGTAAATCTGCGCTCACATGTGTGAGCAAAGGCAGACATTATTCGGATTCACTTCAGATTACATTTATAAGGCGCAAAGCCCTCATGATGAATGAATAACCATATTCATTTCAATTCGGTGTTTGTTTTCAATGGCTGTTTCCATAAATTTGCGATTTACAGAAGGTAAAGACTAAATATTCAACCCAATTACATGTCTTGAGGTTTAACTCAGTCCTGGAGCTCAGTATCTTAAGGGGTTTGTTTCACAAATGTCTTCAGAATTCACTATGCCCTTAAGGCAATTTATGCATTGTAATTACATTGTAATTCACAATTGAAAAGAGGGAGCTACATCAGTGCTAATCATGCTTGCAGTTTTCTAGATTCAAATTTGAGTGTTCTGGTCTTCCCTAGGCTGATTATAAATATGTTAATCAGAAACGCCGTATCTTGTTTTTTACCTGAGAAATGCTTATGCCCTTAGAAGCCCTAAATAAAATTGCCTGACACTAACATAAACTATACTGCAAGTCTAGCCAAAATTAACTGTGCGGCACTTTCAGTTACTACCTTTGTATTTGTGATAAAGTGTGGGGAAAGATTGCTTGCTTTGATTATACAAATACAGAAAAAGCTGCAAAACTTCCTAGTACTAAGAAGCCTTTGCACATTGAACCTTCTTCTCCTCAAAGCAATGTTTATTATTCTGGTGAGGGCTTTTTGTTCAATGTAGATAAGGTTTTATCATCCTTCTCTTCAGTGCCAAATGGAAGGGCAATTGCAATTAACTCTCTGCTGGCTGAAGGCAGCTGCAGGGTGTGTCTCTACAATTTCCAATTTTTCATAAGCATCAAAGCTGGAGAAGGAAATGGGTCGCTTCCCCTGTTCTGTAAGCAATAACAAAAATGGAAGAGGAATGCTGCTTATTTGGCGCAGCTGGGAAGAATGAAGATGTTTTTCTTTATCCCTTTCAGGAGTTCAAACCACTCTTAGGTAACAAGAAAACTATGCCAATAATTTTCCAGCTAAGTAAGCAAACATTTCCCCAGTGATGCTGCAACAGGTTTCTCTGCTGCTGCTAAGTTGCACAGGTAATGGATGAAGCTGCTATAATGGTCCCAGACCCACAATTAGCTCTTCTGCCTAACATAATTTAAATGTTTAGTTTTAGGACAAGATCAGTCTCTAGATTATATTCCTTCCCTTGCTTAGACTACATGCCTTTATATGCCATTAGACATCAAACTTTGCTTTCTCCCCTTCAGGATGTGATTCTCATAAGTAACATTAGTAAGCTCTTTACTCAACCTTCCAGTTTCATTGGACTTGGTTAATTGGGCCAGGATTTGCTGTTAGGACAGCTGGACATTAAAGTCAGCAGTATGAAGTAACACTGTGCTTTGTAGATTTAGCCTTTGCCTGCTAGCAGTGACCAGGCTGTCTCTGGACAGGTGGGTGCAAATGGTCCCAGGGCAGGTATGCTTGCTCCCCAAGCAGCCTGGATATAAGCTAGTTCTAAATCAGAAGTAATGGCCTTGGCATGGTACTTAAATCTGAGCTCAGATCTGCTCTCTCTCAGCAAGGTTCATGCACGCAGGGGAAAGACCATGCTAGCATGACTGCACGGTGTCTGATTCGGATCTGGCAGCCAGGAGAGACCATTGGGATAGCAGATGTGAGGATGTTTGCGCTGGATGTTTGCATGGAATGAAACTATGTTTCAGTTTCCTCACTAATACTAAAAGATTCAGTTTCAGAGAGACCTTCAGAGATACTTTGGTTTTGGGTAGATAGAGTTTTACCACAAACCACAATGTGAAGACCATAACTGTGGAAAGGCAGTGGTGCAGGGTAGCGTACTCAGTAGACCAACCCATGAGCTAGTCATGTGGGCACTGCAGTCATAAGGCTGAGGCATGGAAGGGAGGGTCTAACAGTGAGTTATGTAAGTGTCTGGAATTTCCAACGGGATTTTACTGGCGATCATGAAGAAAAAGATCATTGTAGGCAGGAAACAGGGCTGATCATGAAAGGTTTTTTGTCACCCCAGAAGATAAAACAGAAGTAAAGTTTCAGGAACCCAAGATAATCCTTTGCTATGTTGTGAAGGGCTAAGGATGGAAGAAAGCACTTGCAAGAGGAAATATTGAGGGACTCTGTCATTCCCTTTAATATCCAAAAAAGCACCTGGTTCACGGTTAACAACCTTGTTCAATAATTCTGCAGTTGCAGGCAACCCTGTAAGATATCTGTCCTCCAAAAGTCTCCACACACCACTTGCTCCATGCCCTACCGCAGATATCCCTACAATACCCCACAGCAATTTCTGCCGGGAAGGCTACAAACTGTGCCATAGGAAGAATTGGGTTATCAAAAGGCATTATTAGTGCCCCACATTATTGTCCTATCAAGGCTATATTAGACAAAAAATATGCAGAAGATTTAGGACTGTGACCCTTCATCACAGGAGAAAGAGAGAGAGAGGAAGAGAGAGAGAGATTAGATAGATAAACAATTCTTGGCAGGTTGAATTGAGGGAAAGTTCCTTCCATACCCCATGTTTGGTAACTGATTGACCTTACTCAGACACTGGTGGCATTTGTGCTTTTAGTGCCAGTGTAACACTGAGAGTAACAGGGCATGCCAGTGGTCATCTGGCCAAATGGGGGGTCACCAGTAGATGCAGAGACCTTCCCCAGCTGAGTAATAAAAATGGGGAAAATCCTGAAATGGGAAAACAGAGTTATTATGTTTCACCCTTCTGGAGACAGATAACCTCTCTGACATATGGGGAGAATTGAGGGCAAGCACAGTATTCTCTATCATCTCCTGCTGACTTTTGAAGCATTTTGAAACAAGGCCCATCTTACTCTCTTGCATTTAGCTCTCTGGCAAAATGGCATTCTGCTGCTAATGCTACTGTAATACAACTCTGTGTCATGGTACCAGCCTTCGAAACACAAGTAGCATTTTCACCTCAGGACCTCTGCCACACCATCACAGGAATAGCCTACATCTTTTCCTCTTCCCTCCTGAGTCAGCGTGGCTAGCCAGTAATTCAGCACTGACTCTCAAGGTATCACCTTCAGCTGGGACTGGATGTTGGTTCACTGGCATTATCCGCCCCATCTGCACTGTCATGATATGGGGATTTCAGCAGTGAACCCATCTGGGGAACTCCTGCCACCATCCCATCCATGTCCAGCTGCTCCTTCATACCAGCCCGCTCTACTGTGTCAACACAACCATCTGCGGGACTATTCTGGGAACCACAATACTGAAATTAACCTAGTAAAAACAGAACTCTGGGGGGAGGACTTGCACCTATTTGCAACTCACCTCCATCCAGTGGTCTAGAGCATGGCATAGCCCCATCTATAGGTATGTCAGCATGAGTGAGGAGCCAATCTGGAGAGGAGTGGGGATGGTGCTCCCGAAACCATGACAAGGCAAGGTCACCTTCACCTAGCATAGATGTCAGAATGCTTACACTGATGTATAATGGCCTCTAAACCCTTGTTTCTTACAACTACAAGAGGAATAAGAGGAAGGAAATTGCTAGTGGTCATTTTGTCAGTATGAGCAAATTTGTAAGAAAGGGGCAAAGGCTTATTAAGGATCTCTTACATACTGTTAATTTCTTCTTTTTAACTGACTATAAATAGCCTAAATTCCAATTACCAGTTTGAGAATAATCTTGCATTTTGTTATAGTTTTACATGGAGAGTTTCATTAAAAATAGGATGAAGTAGAACACAAGAAAAATTAATTAAGCATATCTGGTGTGAGAGTAAGAAGGGAATAGCAAGGTCTAAACAGGAAGGTGTATCATTTTAACAAATTGTACAATGCTGCATAAATTTAGTTAAACAGTGTGATTCTGCATAAGGACAGTTAAGACACTGGCATTTTTACTTCACTGAATGTATGCCACAGAAGACAGATTTAAACTTAAACTATCTGTGCCAGTACTGGGGGTTGGAATGAACTAAGAAACAACATCATAACTTCTATTTAAGTACAGCAAGCCCTTTGAAAGACGCACACTTTTATTATCATGAAACTGAATCTTGAACTCATGAATCTTGTGGGTTCTGATTAATACTTGTTATGGTTAGTTCATAGCTTCATCTTGCATGAAATAATTTCATGTAGGTCATTTTAACCTGGTACTTGTATCTAAATGCAGCTATTGTATAACCTACATCTATAGAATAACTTAGCTAAAATAAATCTGCAATCTGATTTGTGCTTTAACTGTGCTTGTTGCAGTGTGTGTGAGCTGAATTGCATGTCTGTTAGCTAAGAATTGCCAAAAAATAGACCTACACTATAGTAGATTTCTTGGTCTGTATTTCACAAGGAGAGTGAGCAAAGCAAAGACAGAAAATCACAGCATGCTATTAAGTGGTCAATTAACACGCAAAATTGTTTTGTTTGGTTGATGGCTGGTGACAACCGTGTGGTCACAATAGCTGGGTGGTCCTTTCCCAGTTTATATAAATAAACACTGCAAATTCTGATACAGCTGGACTAGAGTGTCTATGAGTGTAAGTACCATCCTCACAAAAGAAAATACAGCATGCTTGCTTTGCTGGCAGACATTTTTCAGGCTGGGCTTCCCTAAGAGTGGTAATTCCACTTTCAGGGTTCATAGTCATGGATCAAAAGCATTGCAGCCTCAGGATGCAAGGAGCTGATCTAATATTTACTCTCTTTGCTGGCTCATAGATGTTCAAATATTTTGAAAGAGTAGCTCAACCAGAAGACAGCACAGTGCAGATTTTCCCCTCCTTTTTAGACCAGTCTCCGTTAGAATGAACGAAAGAGCATTTTGCAGCACACTTCAAGGTGGAGTAGAAGCTCAGAGGTGAAATGTGGCTCACAGACTAAGAAAGGCTTACCCAGAGGAAATAAAAAAGAAGGCAGACTTTAAAAGATTATCTGTAACAGGTAGGGATGGGGATAGGGCCCTATCTTAAAAACTATAATTTCTGAAAATAAAAACCCCTTGCACTGTCAGGGCTGATAATTGCACATAGGATTCAGATACCTTTTTGTTGGATGATCGGATTTACAAAATAGTTTCACACTTACGAAAGTGGTTCTGCTATTTTGGAAGTCTCTTGGTGCAAGAATGGAAGTTATTTCCTTAATATGAAGATAATACAAGGAGAATGCCTGAGATGGTGGAGGTTTGGCTTCACTGCTTGTTTTGAGGCTGGTTGTATCATGTAACATTGAGCACTTCACTGTCTGGGGTTCTTGTATAATCACTGAAGGGAGATAAGGATTCCAGGTCTCCATTACTCTTATCCACTTCCTGAATGAGCATGATGGAGACTCCTAGTCTCCATCACACTTAAAGTAGCTTATCTCTCACTAGTGAACACAGAGAAAGCCCAAAGAAGATGAGCTAACTGATTTCAGCTGTAGTTTTACATTGCAAGGAGTTTCACAGGTATGCTGCTTTAAACTGTCATTTCCTTCTTCTCCTTACAGACCCCTCCCCAAAGATGCCTTCTCTCATTTACACCTTATCCCTCAGTAATGCAGCTGTAAACAGCTTTGCACGACCACTCCAGTGAGAAAATAACAACAGGAAAATTATTTTTCAGATGGAGCCTTCCAAACTGGTTCACATAGTGACCACCCAAGGTGCTCTATTAGCTCAACTGGTGCACTCTTGTCAGGGACAGAATAAAGCAGTGGAGGGAAGATGCAAAAGCACTGGCTTAGGGTAGTCGTAATGTTCCACAGAGTGTGAACCTGCCTCTGTGCTACTGCAAAAAACATTCATATTCCTGGGGCTGGGGCATGTCCCAGTTGTGTCTCAGCCCCTTAACAGTGTGAACTTTGAGCATGCACCAGACTCACTCTACTGTCTTCTCTTCCCGTTTCCCCTGTGCTCATGGGAAAGAAACACAGAAGCATGGGTGAGACCAGAGCAGGCATGTGCTCCTACACAGTGGTGAGGGAGCAAGATCATCTGGAACCTGTTGTAAAATCTCATGTATCTACTGTGAGACAAGCCAAGTGCCTAAAAATTAAGTCCAGAAATTTCAGTCTCTGCACTGACATGTCACCTTGGGTACGTATTTGCTTGAGAACCTCCTTTTCCTATATCAAATTGGAGCAATAGTACTTTTCCAACTTTCCAACTCATAGCAAGAGCTGCTATCAGGACAGCGGTCACCAGATCAGTGAGGCTCAGGCAAGCTCAGAAACTCTAGGAGACTGCAGTTCCTTTGATGCCAAGTTTATCTATAAAAGAATTCAGTGTTAGTGGGAGCCAAATACTGCTGGCTGCCTATTAAAGGCAGTCTCATGACAGAGCTTTCTTGTGATGTGTCTTTACTCTGTAACTGCTGCTTGACAGCCTCTATTCTAACATCATTCTTCAGTAAGATATCCGTTCCTTGGGGGAAAAAGAAGATGGATGCTTTTTACCAATAATGAAAGTGCCATTGATTTTTTTGAGAGTTGTTATTACAATTATAAAAAGGCCCCTTCAGACTTGCACACTGACACATGAGACAGTGAAAATCAAACTAACCCTCTTAACTGCAAGCGAGCAGTGCGTTGGAAAAGGGAGCAGAGTAGTGGGAAACAGCTAAAACAGCTATGCAATCACATTCTGAGATGTTGCCAGAAACAAAGTTTTCAGGGGCTTTCAGAAAAAGAAGGGGAGTGATGGACAGACTTTAATGGTAGACCCAAAATAAATCAGAACAAAAGCACCACCTTATACCAGAATTTTTAACTCCCTGAGTGGAAAGGAGCAGAAACAGTATTCAGAGGCAAAGTTTTAAACAACAACAACAAAGCCCCTTGCCTTCAAATCTGTTTTCAACTGCTGGCATATATGGATGTAGAGCTCTACAATGTGAGAAAAATCTGGCAACAGATATTCAGAAAGGATGCTATGATGCACACCTTCTCTGATGCTTGAATCAGTTTAAATCAGTCACAGGATAAATAGGCATGTAGCAGGTGCCACTTCTCACCTCACAACAGCTTATGAAGACGTGTTAAAATTCACATGGAGAGCAGGGGAAAAGGGCAAGTGAGTTGCAGTTACCTTTGTGGGTCTGTGTCACTTAACCAGGAACTTTCACACCGGACTGGACCATGCTTATGGAGAGAGTACACACCTGCACTCTGCTACAGCTGAACAACCCCTCTCCCCCAGTAGATGTAAAAGAAGAGCAAACATCTTGAAGTGATCTCTATTCTACTGCTGGATTTCTGTTTTCTCAGGCTGAATGGTGAGCCAGCATACACACATCATGACATTGCAGAAAGATTGTCAGAGAGTACCTTCTCTGTGAACATTGATTTAGACTGAGAAGCAGACATTTACAATTAGTACGAATTCTTTATACAGTGGAATTATCCCCCAGTGTAGGTTGGCCTGGTTTTTGCTTTGGTTTTGTATTGCATTTTTGTGTATGAGTAGGAAGCAAAAGGCAGATCTAGTCATGGAAGCATCAGCATTTAAACAACCACCATAGATCACCTCTTTTTATTCTGAAGCACACCCAGATTTACCATAGACAGATCAGTCACTTTCGTACTGCAGTGCAGGGATGCTGCACACATGTGTTGCCCACCTAGAAGTGACCACATTAGCGCAGAGGACTGGAAAAATTACTGAATCCCTGCTGATTTCTCTCTTTTTTTTTTCCCCCCAACTGAACTTCTGTTTATGATGTCTATCTGCCATTTTAACCTTATTTGATCTCAACTAATATATTGGATCTTTTGCCTTAATTTCTTCTGATACCATTTACTCATATAGACCTTTAATCTCAACTCCATATTCAATGTGATTATCTTGTTAGAGTTGATATCTTGCTGCTTCTCACAAATGTCTCCACTTACACAGGCTACTGTTATTTCACACCTTGATGGCTGTAATTTCCTCTTTTCCTTCATTTACTCTAAAAGCAATTTTTACTGAGCCCTGTTTAATTCTATACTACTGTCTTCATCTATAATGCTATGAGGGTTTCCAGTTTTCTACAGCATGGTGCCCCATAAGGGTGGAAATGCTCAAAGGACACATCTCTTACTAGCACTCCAACCCTGAGGGATGATTTTTGCATATTGTGTTTGCCTCCACCCAAGCCTGTAGACTTGTTCTGATAAGGGGACCTGCTGACAGCATTAGAGTGTTAGAGTGCAGAATCAGTGCTTAAGAAAGGTTGTTAATGAAGAGTATCCACAGTGGTATCAAGGACTGAAAATAATGATAAGAAAATATGGGAGAGCTTAGCAGGATGATGCATAAGATCTGATGCTTTTGCTTACTTCAAGATAATGGTCAAGCTCACTGTAAGCTCAAGTGCCCACAGGTTTATGCAAGGAATACAGGCACATGCTGTCCAGCACAGCTCTCTTTATTTATGGCCTTGTCACAGCACAGGAATGCCCACACAGAACACTAGTGAGTTACTGCCGTTGAGTAAATATGTTGATAAACAAATATATAAGCAACAGCATATTTTTGCATAAACAGCTTCTACAGTAACCAAATAACAAATGTTCAGTCTGCAAAGAACATGAGTATGAATGCCATTCATCACAAGAAATTAATGCATATATTGTTATTTCTGCTTCTTGAAACACGTATTTGGCTTCAGTATTGCTTTCTACACATGTATCCTCACCTATGCAAACTGATGTTTTGCATTTTTTATTAAACTCTATACAACAGTGTAGAAGAGAGAATCAGTCCTTCAGTTGAGAAAGAAGTGCACGGCTGGAGGGGCTGTCCATGTGCACTGTCACGTGAAACTCCAAGGCACACTAACAGGGGTAAGACTTGCATTCACACTCACAAGTAATGAAGCTGCTATCTAGTTATGCACAGGGTAATGAGGTTTTGATATTGATAAATGACAAGAAGTAATGTGAAGGTATGGGGGAGGAGAAAGAGAAGAAGTAAGACACGATATTTTCCATAAATCAGTGTAAAAAAAAAAAAAAGCCTGCAAAGAATGGGAACTTTAAAGCTACAGAACATTGTAGTATCAAGGTAACCATCAGCCATGCTGAGGACATTGTAAGTGAACTGACAGCTTTTGTTTGTAGCATTAATTACAGAAGGCAGCCTCTCCTCTAAAACTGATGTAACTGTCCTGTTGGCAGATGTACCCATATGCAACTATCCCCCTTGAAAGATTCTTTCCAGAGCTGCAGGGCATCCCAGGTTAGGTGCATGGCAATGATGTCACTAAAACTTTGACGACTCAACCAAAGGCAAGGTAGAGATCTTGCTGCCATTTGGGAACTTGAAGGTTCAAGGGTCTGTGTAATCAAAGTTGTGCTGAAGCTTGGAGGGGAGGAAACTGGGCTCTGCTCTTGCATTGAACTGCCAGCCAGCTAAGGACAAAGTTCTCAGCATCTGCTCTTGTGTAAGATGTCTGGGTTTTGGCAGCTTCATACACAAAAAAATGTTTGTAGCTTGTTTCTGGGCCAAGAGATAAGATGAACAAGTAAAAAATGGAATTAACCTTTAATTAGAGAGAACAATTATTACTAGTCCAGGAGAATACTAAAGGGGCTTTTCTGGCCTTTAAGTTTGGATGTTAATACAAGGTGGAGTACAGAGCTTCATACCATAAGGCACGCCAGCTAAGCCGGATGAATGCAAGCATGAGTTAGGGTGTGTGTAAGGCTCTCAAGGGAGGCACCTGGGAGTGGTCCTATACATGACAGAAAAGAATGACAGCATTCTGGGAGCAGAATTCCTCATGAGAAAACGTGGGAGCTGAAGCTGCTTAGTGAGGCCTGAACTCAGCTTTGGCCAACAGGAGGAACTCTGGAGTTTGGGAAAATCCTCTTGGCATCAAAATGGTATCAGGTACCACTAAGGAACTGAGAGGAGCCAGCTGCAGAATGTGCAGAAGGCAGACTTGGAACATCAGGCAGATCTGCCTGTCATAAGAGAGCATCCTAATACTATTATTGTGCTTTGCAGTGTACTGACTGAGAGGAACACAGGGCATTAAAAATCCTTGGGAATATGGCTGTTGCTTGTTCAGTTCACCGTTTCCTTCAGGTCTGGAAGATGGGCTGAAACACAAGCAAAACTCACCAAGACACATGAAGGAGTTCGGCTCCATTTTGCATTAAGAAGAGAACAGGTAGTTTTTACCTTCAGACACTCAGGCTTTTTCTAGAGAGGTAACTTCTAACTTTTGCACTGGCATTGGTGAACATGTCACCTGTGTGGCACCACTTGTGCTGCCACTGTGTTAACTAATCACCTTGACTGAAAAAACTGTGGCTGTATGTATGAGACCAAACAGTGCATGAATAACAACCATTAGTGGACTTTTTTACACTGTGCATATGTATGCATGTGTTTGTGTGGGTGGTGAATGCATGCAAGATGTTCCTACAGATTCTTTTAGAACTGAAATTTGAAAATGGAATTGAAAGTGGTGAAATTACAGTGTGCTGCATGAAAGTAATAGAAATGTGTAACCAGATGTTTTTTTCCATGTCTTTGCTATAGATTGGTATTGGCCTCGCTATATTAGTAAGTTTATGCTTGCTGGTAAATGTCCATACCAAACTGATGATGCATTAAGGAGCAATGTTTTTAATCAGTAAGTGTTTGTCTGCCTATTATGTGATTTTGTTCTCCCCAGCATATTCACTTTCATAGTGGAAAGATCCTAAGATGAATGAGCTCCAGCATCAAAAGAAAATATTGTAAGAAACTTTAGGGGTTAGCATCTTTTATGTGGATTTGGAGGTTTTTACACACTTGTTAAACTAAGGAGTTAAAAAAGAACAGCTTTGACTGATGATGCAATGAGATGTTGGAACTGCAGGAAAAGAATATGCCAGCAGAAGGCCAACACACAGATGTGTCAGATGATACTGCATTCCACACACTAGAAGTCATGATCTCACTGAGCCATCAGCAGCATCGCTTCGGACTTCGTCCTTACATACGAAAACATTCAGATGCACTGGAAGAAATTCCAGTCATTGAAAATGAATTTGCTAAAAAGCCAGAAGGTGCCTTGAAAAACACTCTCACTTTTATAGTAAGTGATAGTAACCATGTTCTTCGTCATGCCCCTCCAAACAACAGTAAGCTAAGAAAAGAATAGTCAGGTCCATTTAATTATTCAACTTTCCTTGATTGTTCTAATGGAATAAGGGAATTATTTTGTGACTTAACAGTTATGTGTACTTTCCTGACTGTTTTGTTCTCTTTTACTCTTTGGGAATACACACAGGAAAGAGAGCCCATGAAAGTCTTCCAGCCCCAACACTTTAGAAGCAACAGAACCACAGGCTAACTCACACAGACTAATGGCATCCTTGGGGCCATCTGACCAGACTACCTGCTTATAGCAGGGCAAACTTCAAAGCTCTGTGAGGTTGCTCAAGGCATTGACCAGCAGTTTGGAAAATCTCCCAGGACTGAGACTCCGTAGCCTCTCTAGGTACCTGTTCCCGTGCACAGTTACTTTCAAGATTAAATTTTCTTTCCTTATATTCAGTCAGAGTTTGTCTTACAGCAAACTTCATACATTGCCTTTCCTGCTCCATCCCTGAGAAGAATCTGACTCTGACTCTGTCTCTGTCTCTAGATAGTGGAAGATGGCAATTAGCTGTCCTATATCCCTTCTCCTTTTGAGACTAAATACATCTTCTTGTCCCACTGTCCCACACCATGTGCCCCTAATCATCCTTGTGGTCCTCTTCTGGACTCATTCCTATAAGTTGGTCACAGTTCAAAATGCAGCCTCATGAAACGTGAATTGAGATAATTGTCCTACTGGTAAGGTTCTTGCTAAGAAAGATACTCCTTCTGGCCTTTTTGGAGGTGGGTGTGACATTTGCCTTTCTTCTTGACATCGGGGACCTCATCCAATTTCCATAAGCTTTCAAATATGATAGAGCGTGGCCTTGCAATGACATCAGCCAGCTCCTTCATAACACTTGGATCCATGCCATCCCATCCCAAGGACTCGTACACCCCCCCCATGCTTATGATAATGTATTTGTTTATGCAGTCTGTAACCTACTAATCCACTACCATTAGCAATATTTGTCTGCTTAGAACTCTGCCACAAGGCATACAGATCTGGAAGACTGAAGGGAGACTTTGGCAGGGAAGACTGAAGAAGAGAATGAAATGAAATTTCAGCCTTTTCTGTGTCCATCCTTACCAGGTCCCCTGCCCTGTCAGTGACTGTTCTGAGCTGGCAGTACTTTCTCCAGGGGAGGTTTGGGTGTCCAAGTTCTGAAGTAAATTTTTGCTTTTGAAAATCTGGACTGTTTCTGGCATGATTGTAATTTAAGAAGTTTTGCTAAAGAAGAGAAAGCAGGAGGCTGTGAATGTTTGCAGAAAAAGTTATGGACCCAAATAGACAGTATCGCTCTAGGCTATTAGTGGTCAGATTATTCCTCACATAATGACAAATACATTTTTTTTTTTAATTCAGTTAATAAAAAAAAAATAAAATCATTAAATGGGAAAAAAACCCCACAAACCTAGTAACTCATAATTTACTCCCCATACTGTAGCTCAACACAAAAAGAACACATATTTCTCAATACAGCTGTAGAGTGAGCTTTTCCAGGTTTGTGAATTTGGCACCCTTCAGCCTCTTTGGGACCCAAATTAATGGCTCAGGGCAGACAGCCCCACTCAGGACATAGCCCTGACTGTGCTTCTGCAATAAGGATCAGGAAGTAAGCACGCGCTCCACCAGCACAAGCTCTTAGGAAATGGAACCTGACATAATTTGTGCCACAAGCTTCAATGTTTAAATCATCCCACAAAATCATAAGTTGCTTGCAACTACACAAGGAACAGTCACTGACTTCACAGCCGAATGCAGACTACCTAATTAGAAATATGACACAGGGGACTCTGTAGGGTTTTTTGACAGTTTAGGCCCTTTGTAGAATGTATGTGGTAGAGAATGGGTGTAGCTTTTGCTCCATTCTTTGTGCATTACCTGAAGCTGTAGTCCAGTTGCCTGAGGGCTTCAGTGACTGTTGTTGGTACAGCTATTAATTAGGACATGTCTTTAACAAAGAGAGAGCAGGAAAGCTACTGTTGTCCAAAAGCCTGCTTCTCAGCACAATGCCTTGATAGGTCCTCTTAACAGTGATGAAATCAATATTGTTAACATAAATTTGCTGTTGTAGGCACGTATACCTAGTCATGGTGTGGCTACCCAATGTAGGGTTTCTTCCCATACACATTCAGCGACTAGACTGAGAATATCAGTGCTTTACAAAGCAATACTTTTCAAATCTTTGCCATTCCACAGCTGCATCATGTAACCTCTTTCATCTCCCTGCTCCTTTCAGATGCAAAGCTTGCAGCCCTCATTCTGTCTCTCCCAAACCACATACAGAATCAAATACCTTACTTCAAATTCACCTGCCTTTAAATACATTTTTTTCATAGCTAAGAAGGTTAGAATTCCATGTTTAATAACAATAACAAAACCAAAAAGAAAACCCAATAATTTGATGCTGAGGGGACAAATTGTTATAGTTAGAATGAATTCTCTGCAGTCTGAAAAGAATCCTGCAAAATAATCAGGTCTGTCAATTCCCATTGCCACCAGTGAGAGTGAAGGATCACCAGTGTTTCATAGGTTCAGCTATACTACATTACAGAACCAAAGTACTAACAGGATTACTTGTTGGACTACTGAAAAAATATTTCCTCTGGGAAGAGTTAAGATGAGTAAAATCACGAGAGCAGAGTAGGGGGGCAGGACCACCTCCCTCAACCTGCTGGTCACACTGCTTTTGATGCAGCCTAGGATATGGTTGGCTTTCTGGGCTGCAAGCACACACTGCAGGCTCATATTCATTTTGCCATTGACCAATATCTGAAGGGGGCGTACAGGGATGCTGGGGAGGGACTCTTCATTAGGGACTGTAGTGAGAGGTCAAGGAGTAATGGGTTCAAACTTCAAGAGGGGAAGTTTAGATTGGATATGAGGAAGAAATTCTTTACTGTAAGGGTGGTGAGGCACTGGAATGGGTTGTCCAGGGAAGCTGTGAATGCTCCATCCCTGGCAGTGTTCAAGGCCAGGTTGGACAGAGCCTTGGGTGGTATGGTTTAGTGGGAGGTGTCCCTGCCCATGGCAGGGGGATTGGAATTCTATGATCTAGATCCTTTCCAACCCTAACTATACTATGATTCTATGAAGGGGAGAAACTGGGTGCCAAACAGATCTCTGTAGTTCTATAGTCACTACTGTTTATACAAGGAAGCACAGTGATGCAACCTGATCTAGTTGAAGATGTCCCTGCTCATTGAAGGGGGGTTGGACTAGATGATCTTAGAAGGGCCCTTCAAACCCAAGCTGTGCTATGACTCTATTCCATAATTCTAATACACTAAGCTTTCTCTTTTTGGAACTGCTTTTTTTATGTGCTTTATCTAGATTTGTCTGGCACACCAGCAAGTGGACATTTTCTGTTTTCTTCTGTGCTTACAGCTCCTTTATAATAGGGTCAGATTTTTCACAAGGGATTACTTAGTCCCAAGGGACAGAAAAGGATAGGAAAACACCAGGACATTTTTAAGAAAATTACTTTTCTGTCAATAGTGTGCACAATGAAAGGATGTTTGGTTGGCTTATACAAAATAAATGAAGAAAAAAATAAGATTTGGATGAAGTGGAAAAGAATGGGATTTGCTGGTAGCAAATAAAGAGCATTTTTCACATCCTGAAATACCTAGCATGCTATTTGAAGTAGATATAATGATTCACACTATGTCAGTGCCCAGAAAGATAGAAGAAAGGAGTCACACTGTCTCTCAGTAGATAATTAACCTCCCATTACCATCTGAGAGGGT
The DNA here is from genome assembly GCA_025447955.1 of Psilopsiagon aurifrons. Classification (NCBI taxonomy): domain Eukaryota; kingdom Metazoa; phylum Chordata; class Aves; order Psittaciformes; family Psittacidae; genus Psilopsiagon; species Psilopsiagon aurifrons. The sequence goes on along the minus strand of JAOEHY010039558.1, from coordinate 45,339 downwards.
GGGACCAGATAAGCTGTGTATGTGGCAGGTTGGAGGAGCAGAACAAGGAGGATCAGGGACATGTGAAGGCAAAAAGCTAACCAGTATGCAAAATAGAGAAATAAGAGTCCAGAAAAATAAATGCTCCACCTCACTGCCTCCTCTTTTCCCTATGGCAAGAGACAACATCAGAAAGTTGGATATTCTCACCTCCCTCAGCTCTACTTAACCTTATTTAGCAGCACTCATGCTCTAAACTTCTACTTCCTACTAAAATGTTGTCATCATCCCTGAGGAAATGGGCAGTTATAATAGCTTTTATTTCACTTATCAGATAATGGAGGCCAAAACCATAAATGTATTCAGCTGTAAAAATCTTTTTTCTAGGATTTTTCAAAGCATTAAGTCATCTGACAGTTGTTTGATTCAACAGAATTTAGATATGAAAGGACTTCTGAAACATCCAGTAACCACCTACCTGCCTTTTTAGGCGCATGTACCCCCTTTTAAAAATGAGACATAGAGTGACTCATTTCTAAACGAGTTACAGAAGCTGAAGACTACGCCTTATGATGGGTCTCCAGGGAGAAAGGTCATAGGAGTTAGGATTAAAGCATCCTTAGGAATTTGGGTCTCTGCCAACCTTTGTGGCTCCTGATTTTCAGCTTGCCTGAAAGTTGCTCAGTCAGAAAGCTTAACTTGACTGTTCATAGGTGGAAACAAAAAAAATGTCTATCTGGTATAAAAATGACTGCATAACATCAACTCAGGGCCTCTGCTTTGTCTAGAGAAGACCTCTACCACCTCTGATACTGAGTGTGTTACCTTCTCAAACTCCTTAAAGGTTTATTAAGTGGAGGACCAAATGTCATTACAAGACCTAGTTTATAAATAAGAGATACTACAGGCAGGAAGGCTGATTCATTTTGTCTGGCTAACTCTGGACAAGGAAGGAGGCCTTTCACAAGGACTTGCTTGGCTTGACCTTGTTTCCTTAGTTCCCTGCGTCTACATCACAACAGTAAATTCAGGGTCTATAAAATAACTCTGGTGCATTCAATAATGGATTTATCTTGTTGAAAGAGCAGATGTCCAGTTCTTCAATGGAACAATAATAATAATAGCTTGTCTTCCCTGGAGACTGGAATGGTGTGAATAAAAGAGGTCTGCTAGACAGCAAAGTATGCCAAATAGGCATATTTAACTAGATGAGAAAAACAGCTTGTCACTTCTAATTGTTCAAATTATGTGTGATTCAGTTCTTCCTGCAGTTATATTTAAAATGTTGCCAAGAGGGTATAATGTGCAGCTAAGAATAAAAAGGGTGTGAAATTGTTAGCTCCCCTGGTAGGTAGGTGGTGTTAATGAACATTTCATAAAGTTCTTGTTAACAGACAAATCTCTGTAGTGCCCAGGAAGTCTCTCACAGCATTAACAGTCTCTCACTGAAGTAATGGTTCTTAAGAAGCACACACAGGGTTTGATTTATTGCTTCTCTTTTTTTTTTTTTAATTTTTTCTTCTTAATTATGACTTACAGAAATGATCTAAAATCAGAGTGAGAGATCAGAACTCCAGGACAGCAAGTGTTATGTTGGTGTCCCAAAATGGCATCCAAATCTGCTTGTAGGGACCCCTGTGCATGGTCTGCAGCTGTCTCACTGGTTACCTTGTGTGCTCAGCGCCATGTGTGTCTCTCCCCATGAGAACAGGCGCAGCAGACCCTTTTCTGCTTGTGTGGCAGACTTTGTAACAGGTCTTGCTTTCATAGCATGGTCCTCAAGTCTGGCATCTGGGAACTGCTTGTTTAGACCTTTTCTGCCCTGTTAACTATTCTTGCCCTTATGCAGGTGTATAAAAGGCCTGTTAGAGTAGCTAGATTTAGGCTTTCCTGTCTGCACCTTTGACACTGAGGCATTCAGAGGCTGTGTGTATCAGTCTCATAAACATGCCCTGGTCTGACTAAAGGTTTTTTGGTTTTGTTTTTTTTTTTTTTTTTTTTCTCGGTTACTGCATAGCATTATCCTGCTGACCTTCATTCTTGTTCAATTAACCAACTTGGTTAATAATGAGAGTCCCTTCTGGCTATGTCATACCTTTCTTTTCTGGCAGGCATCTTGCAAATCTGGTTATTGGCAGTTTAAGCGCAAGCTTCCTCCAGGCACCAGAGCTTTTGACCTAGGGTCTTGCAAGTGGTGACTTCTCCAGCATCCTGCAAGCATAGTTTCTTTTCTGACTGTGGGCTTTGGCACTGCAGAATTCACTTCAGAGGTGACCTTCACATTTGTACTCACATTTTGTGTGGGATCTCACCCTCTAGGGAAGTATATATCATCAACTTCAGATGTTTATGATGAGACTGAGGTAATCATGCTAAGCTCACTTTATAGTTAAAGGAAATAGGTACTTTTATAGTGAGATTTATCTGCTGTCTTTTATCAGCAACTTGAGAATGAAATGAATCATGACCTAGCCATATCTTTTTCTTCTTTCTATTAATTGTCAGGAGCACCTAGTATTCAGATGTGTCTACATTGGGTGAATCTTACCCCATGTGACTCTTGCTGCCAGGTGCTTGTAACGTCATCTACTTGTAATTTCGTTTTCATTGGCATAATTGTAATTAAAAAATCTCATCTGTTAGGTCTAGTTTGAGGTCAATGAGGGATTTTCTTCCCAAGAACAACTTGCTTGAGTACCGGATTAGATCTGGCCTACAAAGTAGAATGAAAAGGGTTCTCAAGGCACAGAATCAGACGAATGGTTTGGGTTTCTTTAAATTGTCATGACATGTCTTTAAAGAAATCTGGATCACATGTGTTTTAAAACCACAATTCAAGGTAAGCAATATTTTAAGGCTGAAGAACTGTTGTAGAAATAGGATGCCCTAGTCCTACCTGTAGCACTGACTTTGTGGCCTTCAAATCACTTAGAGCCAGCCAGTCCTCCAGGAAATAATGTGAACTCCCAAAAGAGAAAACAGAGAGATAAAATGAATTCTCAGCATCTTGAAAATTAGTTTAACAAAAGTCTCGGGACTCAGTGCATCTCTGTAATGAAAAACAATTCAGAGAATTGATCTGAGGCTTAATTATCACAGACATAAGAGGCTCTGTGCCCTAAAAGAAAAAGAAAAGAAATAGCAACCTCAGGTGTAATCTCACTAATGTCAATAGAGCTACAGCTAACATGATCTGAGTCTCCAGACTTTGTTTTTAACCATTAGTTATTCCAAGCAGACACAAAATGCAAGGCACCCAATGGACAGTTTAATAGATATGTTTCTTTCTTGGAAGAACTTAGCATCCCAATCCATGTGCAATTTGCCATGTTCTAGAATGCACAATTCAGGAGCTCACTTTGCCTCTAAGACAAAGGATTTTAGCTCTCCATCTTTTACTGTCAAAGCAGTCCTTCTTGGCTGTTGTAATTTTTAAGTATTAGTAGTACCACACAAACTCTGGTTCTGAGCAGGAAAGGGAGGGTGTCTGTACACAATGAGTACACAAGCTGAAAAAAAGCTGCAATACCGATTTTCTGCACAACAACTTGGGAGAAGGAGTGAGGAAACAACAGTTACTTTTCTTAACCATCTGGTCATCGTTCAGGTTCCTGGTTTATACTCCAGATAAGGGTTAAATAATAATCCAATGGGCAAATGACTTTGAAAAGAGTGATTCATTTGCTGTGGTGAATAACAGATGTTTCTTTTGTGGACAGAACACATCATTGGTCAGATCTGTGAATTGAATTATTGAGGCCCCTACTTAATGGTATCAAGGAAAAGCAATGTTTGTGGACAGATAAAAGTATTCTGGTAGATTTTCCTGCATCTCAGCTCATCAGCTAAATTATCATCAACAATCACAGCTTTGAAGCAGGCAAAGTGAGCAACCTCAAACACTAGCTGAGAAATTAGGGGCAGCACAAAATACTACTTTTCAGACATTAAATATTTGATATTTGCCAGCAATAATTACAGAAAAAAACTGTATAGAAGTGAGAGTGATGAATCTTATTGTCTTTAAATATTATTGACACATTAAGAAATTGTGCTGCCTTGCCAAGAAAAGAGATTCAAGCCAGCATCAGTCATGGACTAGACAGGGTGTGAAAGATTTAACTTTCATAACACCCAGCTATCCCAAAGTTTGAGAGATAAAAAGCCTTTATATCGAACCAGTAAAATTCTTTGCTAATGGTTGAAGCAATTCATATTAGATAACACAAATGGGCTACAAATAAGGAAAATTGCCACTGTGAGTGGGATGGGTCCCAGTTTTGGAAGGACTCTGCAGGCTTCTTGCCTCTGTGCAGCACCTCCACTGTTCCTGTGAGTGAGAAGGCAGGAGAAAGTAGACAACTTGGAAATTCCTGGAGCCAGACACACTGGGATGCTTCACTTTGGTACATGAGTGATGTTCACTGGCCAATAACTGAATGACAAAGGTTGTATGGCTGGTAGAGAAATTGAAGATTGCTGTGCATCTTACAATAATTTTGGTGCCTTCTGTGCTTACGTGGCTCCTGATTGGATGCAACCAGCAGGTACTATGATCTCTGGCGGAGGGCGCTTCTGGGATACAAGCAATTTTAGCCAACAGTTCTTGTCAGGCCAAGAATACATAATAAAAAGCTTTCATAGGAATCCACTGACTAGCACCTGGGAATAGGTTGAGCTTTATCACTTATTCCAAGCCGCACAAACAAGATTATTGTGCAGAGACAGTAGTGGGTTTAGGCAAATGCACAGGCAAGAGCACAGGTTAAGACTGTAATGCAGACATCCCCTGAAACCCTTATTCTTTTAAGTACTTACATTCAGTACAGACTGTGAGTGAAAGCCATCAATCTGAATGCATAAGATGAACAAAGAGAGGCCCTAGGGTCAAGCAGGAGGTCAAAATGAAAGCAGAGAACAGAATTCAGACCTCTGAAGTACCAGCTAGCCACCCAGCTCACTGGTTTGCATTTATCCTTCTACAACCCACCACTGAGTTTAACATGAGATATTTTCTGCCTCAAGTAATGCAGGCAAAGAAAAAGCTGAGATTTTGTTTATGGATGCAGATCTTTTTGGTGCAGGTTTACATATAGACAAGCATCTTTTTATAACAGAAAGTATGATCCAAATTGATACCTGGCTTGTCTGTGCAAGTGTGCATGAGTGACCCAGGAATAATAAACTAACCCATGCATGATTCAGTGTTCACTAGCAACTGTACAGTACAAAACTTCATACAGGGCAGTTCTTGTGGGCAGCTCTGTAACAGTGAAAGGGCAAGCATAGATCAGCGTTCACAAATCACCTTAAAGCAATAAACCCAAATATCCAATACATATGACTTCTCCAACCACAACAAGAAAGCTTGTACAGATCCTCTCATAAGCACCCCTTACATCCCAGAGTATCAAGAAATTCCCACCAAAGATGGGGAAAAGACTGGATCAGGTAACCTTTAGGCTGCAAAGCTGCAAAAGATTATATATAAAGAATCATAGACTAATAGAATGGTTAGGGTTGGAAAGGACCTTAGGATCATCTAGTTCCAGGGGAACAACAGTGATATTGAAGGTAATAGAAAATATATTCTCTGATGCCTGCTCCAGTGACCAGAGTGTTTTGTCCTTGTGTCAGAGCCTTTGAGGCTGGTAACAGTAAGCAGTGGGATAACAGCAGCCCTGAGCCTGGCAGCAATAAATGGAGCAATAAAGAAAGTGAGGCATGTTTATGGCCGTTGTATGGAAACCATTCAAAAGAAAATGAAGCATTTTACTCCCTGGATAACCTGCATAATTTAAAGCTGGACAATGCTGCCACACAACCTCGCTTCACAACACTATTACATAGCAAGAAGACAGGGTTAATTAGACTTCATCACTGGTGTTACTTTGCCTCATCTCTGACTATCTGCTCTGCCATTCCCATGCTCCCATTACACACAGCATCTTTGGCAATGCCTTCAGGACATCAGCTGCTCTACTGCTCTGTAGTGCCTGGGCTGCCCTGAGGGAGAGGTCTTCCCTAGAAAAGCAGAGCATGTGTCAAGTGAGGGAGCACTCAGCACTTTCCACAGCTGAAATCTCAGAAGAGGGACAGGGACCTATCTCAGGCCTCAGGAATATCTCTTTGTTTTTGGTGAGTTGATCAAGAGAAGGGGGATGGATCTAAAAACACCGCTGCCCTTCATGGTTTAATTGGCATCCCTGCACCTACTTTCCTCTGTGCTCTGTCCCATCCAAGCAACCATGACTTCTGTGCTACCCACTAACCTGCTCTTCCATCTGTTTTCTTCCCAGTCTATCTGCCTGAAAATTCACGCAGAAACTGACACAAGAACATCCACTCACTGATGTTAATTTAAAAGGATCAATCTGGATCATCCCCTTGGGTATGACTCTCATTTATATTTAAAATCACATTTCACAGATCCAGGAAATGGTAAATTAGATCTTTCCAACTAAAATGGCACTTTCCACTAATGCTAGAGGTCTGCTTATTCGTGTGGCAGCAGTCAAACAAGCCCAACATGTTGATTTCTTCATTCTCCAATACTATGAAGATCTTTAAAGAAAAATACTGAAATCATTTTAGCTGAAGGAATAGAAAAAGCTGAACCCTTTAATGCATCTATTAGAAAAACAAAACCTAGTCTGCAGATGCTGTTACTTGCTTTTGGTGTCTGATGGTGTTTGTTATCTTTGAGCTGACTCTCACCTGCTTGCTTAATCTTTGGTGCTATATCTTGCTATATCTTTCTTACCCATAGTGAGACATCCATCAGGCCTTATTCTCCTTAGCCTTGATTATCCTATGCAGGAGAAGTCCATGCTCAAAAGGTATGGGTGTCGTGGTTTAAGCCATAAACCAGCCACGCAGTTTGTTCACTCACTTCCCCCTTTTTCTTCCCTCTGCTCCTGGTG